>PVIC010000909.1:34600-48305 GCA_004025085.1 Thryonomys swinderianus | reverse complement strand
GAACAGTTTATGTATACATGTATATATGCACTATCCTTGTTTTTGCATCAACTCTGCTCAGTTTTACATTGTTTTTCTTTGCATTATCCAGCAGCTGCTGGATTGATTTATCCTGGTCCCTTGCTACTTTTAAGAAATCTCTCTTTTCATGGTCACTAACTGCGATCCTATCATGTATATCTGATATTCTGTACTCACAATAGCTTATTCTACTGTTTATACTTTCAAGGGAGTTTTTAATCTCCTGGATGTCCTTTTGAATCTGTTTCATTGATTTCTTTCCTATGCTGTGTATTTGATGGCCTTCATGATGGTCCTGAGTTCTTCTATTTTTTAAATCTGTTTCTGTTCTAGAATCTCTGAGCATGCCTTCTACTTGGTCAACATCTGGAAGATTATTTCTTCTTTGGTTTGGTTCTGTGGCATCCCATGTTACTTGTCCCCTGAGATCTTGAGGATAGATCCCTATGGCAAACCGGTGGATATCTGGGCCTGCTGGGTCATCCTGTGTATCTCCTTGTGGGCTATCCTTCACTCTAGGATGAGGATCAGCACAAGCTGTGTCAGTATATCAAAGCTGGAGTCCATGATTTTCCATTACCAGAATGGCACATGGTGACTCCTGAAGCCAAGAACTTGATCAACCAGATGCTGGCCATAAACCCGGCAAAGCACATCCCAGCTGACCAGGCTCCCAAGCACCCATGGGTCTGCTGACAATCCACAGTAGCCTCTTGATGGATCATCAAGAAACCATGGTGTGCTTGTGCAAGTTCAACACCTGGAGGAAACTGAAGGGTGCCATCCTTACAACCATGGTTGTCTCCAGGAACTTCTTAGCTGCCAAAAGCCAACTGAACAAGAAGTAGATAGTGGAGTTAAGGCTCTGCAGAGAGCTACAACCTTATGACAGAAGATGAGGATCTCAAAGCCTTTGCTCCTGTGAGGATAGGCTTGTGGCTAGGCCAGCCCAGGGGGTCATGATTAGCTTGAGCTTGCTTCAAATCTGCTCTTACGTTGGCAATACTCCTGCTAATAGTGGTGTGAAACTAGGAGGTCCCTAGAATCACAGAACAGCTGATTGAAGCCATCAGCAATGGGGACTGTGAGGCTTACATGAAGATTTGTGACCTAGGCTTCACTCGGTCTGAACCTAAGGCCCTTGGTAGCCTTGAGGAGGGGATGGTTTTTCATAAGCTTTACTTTGAGAATTTCTTGTCTAAGAATAGAAAGCCCATCCACACGTCATCCTGAATCCATGTGTGTATTGACTGGGAAAGATGTAGCTTGTGTCATCTGCATCCATCTCACTCTGTACATTGACAGGCAGGGTCGGCCTCACACCAGCTGCTCAGAGACTTGGGTCTGGCACCGCCATGATGGCAAGTGTTCAAATGTCCACTGTCACTGCACAGGGGCCTCTGCTGCACCGCTGCAGAGAGCACAGCCATAAGGGGTGCTGGGAGATTCCAGCTGGAGTCGAACTTCACATCCAGTGGCTCTGGAGGTCTGAGTGACAGTGCAGTCCTGCTTGTTTGAGGCTTAAAGTAATTAAATTACACAGTGTCAGCAGCCAGTGCTCGCCCCTACATGCAGCCTTCCCGCCTACCCCCATGCCTGTCTCTGCTGTCCTAAGGAGTTTTATGCATTTAAGGAAAGTAAAAGGTTGTTGTTAAAAAATTGAATCTGTGCCATGATGTGTTTTAAAACCACCAATAGCCATTGAGCCAGCAGGAAGGCACAAGTCTGTGTGGTGCCCATACTGGCATGAACAGTAGGCTCACCCCCAGCCCTGAAGAGCTGAACTTGGCCTTGGCCCCCCATGGACTCAGGAGCACCAGGCAAGGACTCGGACAGAATTTTGGGGCTGGAAAGTGACTGCAGCCCCCAAGAGTCCACTTACACCAGGGCTAGGAGCAACCCTTCTTCAGAACCTGCCCAGGCACTCCTCTCTTTGCTGCTTTTGGCAGTGCTGTTTCTGCCCTTAACCGAACCATCTTGGTGTTGCCTTTTCATGATGGTGGTCCCATGCTACCCTCATCTGGGCCTGGGTCCTCTGCCAAGTGCCCAGTAGGAGGGGGGAAGGAAGGCCACTGGTGGCATACGAAGTGGTGGCTGCCCTTGGGGCTGCTTCCCTTCCTTTCCCTTGCTGTACGTCCATCTCTAGCCCTGTCTCTAACATTGGGCTGACTGCTCTGTCGAGAAAAGGAAGTGACTCTTTAAAGAGGCCCATGGGCTGATGAATTGAAGTCTAGACTTACTGCTGGACAGGTTGCATGAGTGTCACCCCGTCTCACTGCATGTATCGAAAAGGTATCCTGAGCCAAGGCTCCTACACTCATTATTCCTCTTTGTGCTCCAGGAGTTCCATCTGAGGAGGAAAAGGTCTATAACAGAGAAGATAATGAAGGCAGATTGGTCAGGGCCTTCATTCCCCTAAATCAGCTGTGTATTTTTATCTGCACAAATACCTAGAGCCTGCAGTGCCAGCTCACAGACACCTTCACCATGGGTTTGGTTTTGTTGGCTTGAAGATGTGGTCTTAGGGTTCATTGAGATCCTGTTTCATATGGCTGCTCCAGCCCTATTCTTAGCATGCCCACTCCTCTTCTGGAGCTAATGCCACCAACTATAGATGATATACTATTAAAAATTACCTTAAGAAGAGGAAAAAAAGAAATACAAAACAATAGCACAAAACCAATAAAACAAGAGCAACAACAACAAAAAGCCAAGCGCAAACAAAGAAAAACCCAAAAACGCCTTTTAGCAGTTCTGTTTCTGCTTTTATTCAAACCATCTTGGTGTTGGGTGTGACTCTGCTGTTACCGATAGACAAGGTAGGCAGCAGCATGCAGAGTAAAGTCAGTTAGTCACAGGAGGCAGCCATGGTCCACTGAGATTCAGCCTGGGTTCTGGCTTCAAGGCCAAGCTGAGCACTCTGACCTCCTGCGGGTTTGAAGTCTGAATGGTTCTACTGCAGGTTCAAGCTGCCCTTCCCAGGTTCCTGTAGGTGTATTTGTCCTACCAACTCACCACTGGCTGTAGTCCATGTTCTTTCTTCACCCTTCCAGTAGACTTCAATTTTTTATCAACAAATCTAAGAAAGAGAGACTCTCTCTCCCTTTCCCTTCCTCCCTGTCTCTTTTCTTCTCCCCTTTCCTCCCTTTCTCTCTTTCTCTGCTGTTCACCACTGTTCCAGCTCCAAACAGTAGCTTTCAAGGCCCCAGGTACCTCTGCTACATGGACCTCAATTCTTCTCTGCATGGCCTGAGGACTGTACTTCCTCAGTGGTGTGGTCATCTATCCAGGGTGATGGGCAGTACTTTCTTTGCTGGCATGGTCATCTGGGTGGTGAGTAGTCTGGGCTGGGTTCTGATGTAGAAATGGACTTGAGTCAGGGCAGGGTCACTGGCAAGGCCTTCCCTGCTCCCTGCACAACCCTCCGTGCTGGGTACAGGGGCATCCTGGTTCTAAGGGGCCTTGTGTTTGGGGCCAAGGGAGCACAGCCCAAGCCTGACCAGCTCTATTCTCTGTGGGCACTGCAGATGGCTGAGGTCAGGCTCAGGGCTGGGGTGAGTTGAACTCTGACATCAACACCCAGTGGGCAGGATGGACATCCCTGCCATGACCTTGGTTAGCCCTTCTCAAGTTCAAGTTTCTCTCTCTGGAAAAGGGGAAGGGTCTATTGGCCCTTTAGGAGGCTCGAGCAGAGAGTAGTAACATGGGTGAGTGAGGACCCCATTGCCTCCACTTAGAGACAGTGAGTTCAAGGCAGGACAAGACCCCCAGCCCATCTGGCTGGACAGAAGGAGAGTGTGGTGGAGGAGAAGATGCAGCCTGATGAGGTGTCAGCTGGGCCAGTGTAGGGGCTTGTGGGGCTCGTAGGGCCACATGCTGCATGCCGATTTCTCTACTAACCTCAAGGACACACACGCATACACACAACACACACACAAACACACACACACACACACACACCAGTACAAGCCTAGCAAATGGCCCCAAAAGGCAGGCTTTGCCCTCCCACAATCCAATGCATCCACTGTGCAGTGATGGAGAACGCTGCCCCGTATTACTGGGCAGAGAGTGCTGTGCACTGGGCACAGACCTCCACATCACAGAAGGGCCCACAGAGCACAGGGTCTCCCCTGTAAGGATGCTGATGCAGGGACTAATCCCCCAGTCAGCTGGGTCACTGCAGCCTCAGCCCTCTCCAGTCTGGCACTGCACGTTCTGGGCGAGGGAAGGCCATTCCAGGTCCCCAGGGCCTCCCAAAGCACTGGGCCCCACTGGGAGCTCAAGGCTCCTTTCCAGCCTGAGTTCTGTCAGTGTTGCTGACTGAGGCGTGGAACTCTCTACTGAAAGGACAAAGCTGGAGGAGTGTCTGTCCCACACTAGGGTGCAGGTATCCCACACAGGTGTCCCACACAGGTATCCTGCACAGGTGTCCCACACAGGTATCCTGCACAGGTATCCCACACAGGTATCCTGCACAGGTGTCCCACACAGGTATACTGCACAGGTGTCCCACACAGGTATCCTGCACAGGTGTCCCTCACAGGTATCCTGCATAGGTGTCGCTCACAGGTATCCTGCACAGGTGTCCCTCACAGATGTCCCACACAGGTGTCCCTAACAGTTGTCCCACACAGGTCTGCAGAGGGCTCATGGGCTTCAGAGCACCTTCTTGCCTCTTGCCCATGTTCCATTTCTGCCTCATCAATGCTCTCTGAGGAGCATTTATCATCATGGATGCACAGCACACAGCCACGTTGGAGAGGAGCCTCTCCTGCGCTTGCCTGTGTGTGTCTGACAACTGCCACTGGATCCATTTACAGCTACTCAGACACTTCAGTGCATCCCTGATATGAAAGAGTTCTGTGCCTAGAAATCTGCCTTCCCCCAAATATTCCACCCACAAATCTACTAAATGTTAATAGAAAACACAATGACATTTAAGAAATTAGCTTCGGGCTGGAGATTTAATTCAGTGGTTCCGGCGCCTGCCTCACAAGCGCGAGGCCCTGAGTTCAATCCCGGTAACCACATACAGTGCTGGGCGTGGTGACTCACACCCACCAGCCATCAATACCACATACCACAATGCCGGGCGTGGTGGCTCACGCCTGTAATCCCAGCACTCTGGAGGCAGAGGCAGGAGGATTGCTGAGTTGGAGGCTTGCCTGGGCTACATAGTGAGCTGAGGGCCAGCCTGGACTACAAAGTGAGACCCTGTCTAAAAAAAAAAAAAAAAGAAATCAGCTTAGTTAGACAAATCAAATTCTCAATTTTACTTATCAACTTGGTTAAGTGAATTACCTTACACTTGTGAAACTGCATTTCTAGAAGAAACTCATGTGTTTTTTATTTTTTCTTAAGAGCTTCAAGGGTCCAGTAGGGCAAATGCAGAAACCTAATGATGGAACATTTTCCAAAGCTCTTGCAAATCAAAGGAATTAAATAATGGACTTGATTTCTCAAGACCCCTACATTCTAGTGTCTCTGAGATGTTTTTCCTGACTTTGAGCATCAGGGATACCGGGCCACTCCAGTCCCCTGGGCCTGAGTGTGAGCTGGTGGGGTTGGCTCTTCCCCTGAGCATCTACACGGGGTGAGAACACTCCTGCTTCAAGAAGGCAATTGTGTCTTCCTGCTGGGACCTGGCCTCTCAAGTGTCCAGGGTGGGCTTGGACTGCAGAAAAATGCCTGGTCCTGTACATGGGTGTCTGGCAACTATGGTCTGCATGTTCACATATGGAGGGAAGGTTGGCTTCCATCTGACCCTATCCTGTCCTTCCAGGTGACCCAGGTCAATGGTGGTCTGAGCCCTGCCAGGGGAACCTGACTTCCTTTTGTGACATCTTTGCAGCTGCAGCCTTGGTGGGCTCCACGCTACTGAGTGGGACACTTTTCACCCCTGTGGACCCCAGCTTCCTTTGCTGACCAGTCTGTCCCAGATCCATCTGTCCCACAGGCTGTATCTTAGGTCTTGGTCCATAAATCATGGAGGCAAGGAAGTCTGTTCCTATAGCAGCCCAGGGAGACATGAGGGGGAGCTTGGTGATGGTGGTATGAGAAGGGGGAAGATCAGTAAATGCTTGGAGAGGAGACCATCAGGGAATGGACCTAGGAAGGGCTTTCCTTTGCTTGTATCCTGGGATGGAAACCTCTATCTGAATGTGGGCCAGGGTCCTGAGGTTGGGAGCAGAAGGAGACCCACAGAGCAGGCAGCTGGACATGTGGCCAGAGGCTCTTGGGAATGTGGGTATGGAGCCTAGCAGAGGAGTAGGATATAGATTTCTGACTATCTGAGGATGAGGTTTAAGGCTAGGAAAGGCTGAGCTGGCCTGAGCTAGTGTGAGGTGGGGTGTGGCTTAGGTCTAACATATCCTACAGTCTCATGTATTCAGAAATAGGGCTGGGGGGATGTGACTGGATTATGGGGATTCAGCCACTAATGAGGTCACAGCTGATTGTGCTGTTAGGAGATGTGGCCAGTTGGAGGTGGTCACTGGGATTTGACCAGAGACACTGTTCTTGTCCCTGCCCCTGACTCTTCCTTTCTCTTTCCACTTCCTGGCCACCATCTTTGCTCCACTCCCCCCACTTCTGCCATATTGTTCCTAGCTTGGAGCCAGCAGCTATGGACTGAAGCCCCCTGAAGCCATGAGCAAATCAACCTCCTTTAAACTGTGGACATTGTGGATAATACCTAGGAATGGGCATGCTGACCACCATAGCAGGGAAACGTCCAAGGCAGAGCCTGGCAACCATAGAAGATTCAGAGTCGTGCAGGAAGGTAGGAGCCAGGAAAGCAAGACCTGACAAAGTCAGCCTAGGGGGCAGGGTGAAGGATGCACAGAGGGGAAGTACCTTAGATGGAGTGGGTCTGGGGACCCGCAGGGCACAGACACAGGAAGAGGGTGAAATTCTAGGGCCTCCTTCAACCAGAGGCCCCACGGCGCTGCAGAGCTCTCTTTCTCCTTCACCACTTCCATTCCCAGCTTTTTCCAGCCCGCCCAGCTCTGAGCCTGGCACATCTCAGCCCCAATACCACCTTCACCTTTGCTTCATTTCCTCTGCTTGGGGGTTTTTTTTTTAATCTGCCCCCTGCAGATTTTTCTAGCAAGAAAAAATTTTTTTTAAAGAGGAAACTCTTTCATAACATTTAAAGGAACTGAAATGAATTCTATGTCCTATAATTAGGACTCTGGGTAGTTTAGGAAGAAATAACCACATTTTCCCAAACTCTCCACAAAACTTCCTGGAGAAAATGTTACTGTGTGCTTTGGAAAGCAGTAGCTGCCATGTTGGCCTCAGCCTGGAGGGCTGAAGGGACATCATATGTCGCCTCCCCTGCCTGTGCTGTGAAGTTCAGACCCCAGGAACATTCTGGACCGACTCTGAGCAGCAGTGGACAGGGTGGCACACTGCACAGCAAGATGAATCAGGTTTCAGGGAGGAAGTGGAAAGGCACAGTCTCTGCAGTGGTCACCCTTGTATTCCCTAGTAAATGCTGATCTCGCTTCACCCATCTCATTGGCACAAATGTGATACCAGCCTCAGCCTCAGGGTGGTGGTGACCAGGGAAGGAATGCGGTTTGCAGACTGGAACAAGTTTAGCATCACCGACACAGGATAGAGGCCACAGGGGTGCAGGTCAGGGGCTGCCCGTTGTGCCTGAGGACAAGGAGTGCTAGGCACAGCGGAGTGGCAGGCAGCGCCAAGGGTGCAGAGCCCAGCCCCTCTCTAGCAGTAGTTAGGTCCTGCCTTCTTGTCATCACACACAGTGGGCCCTGGGCTGCCACCACTTTGGGGCCACTGCGAGGACTACATGGACAGTCTCCTCCTTCTGTTCCCAAGAAGGAGAGTCTGCAGGTCAGTCGTCACAGTGTGGGAGGCGGAGGACAGCCAAATGTCTGGGTTCTGATGTGGCCACAGGCGCTAGGGTGGCTCACATCCTGTATAGGACTAGAGTCACCACGGAAAGTGCGGCTGGGACACAGGCACATGTCAGCACAAGTGTGAAAGAGTATGCATGTGTGTGCTCACAAGTGCTTGTAGATCTTCCACATGAGCACATGATAGTGTGTGTGCATACTTTAGTGTGTGCATGTTGTGTGTGCATGGATCTGTAGAGTGGCCCCTGAGCCCAGCAGAGTGCAAGATATGCCAGTTTGTGAGCGGAGGGAGCCAGTTGAGGCATCTTCACCCGGTGGCTTCCAGTCAGGGAAGGTGGCTGAGACACTGAGCCTGGTCCTGATGCACATCCTTGGGCGGGGCTAGTCCTCCCTCCCACAGGCACCAGCTCGGCTTGGCCTCCAATCCTTGGTCCTCCACCTTCCCTGGCCTCAGGCCTGGCCACACCCCTCTTGATGGGGAAGCCCAACAGCCTCAGGAGCAGCCTCAGGTTCCCTGACACCCTCTAGGGAGCACAGGGTCCTAAGAGTCATCCTTGAGGTAGCCAGGAAATGTCAGTCAGCTAAATCCCACCTCCTCATCTGATGGTGTTCCCACTCCGGTGACCTCTGGCACTTGGCAGGAATTTCTGCACATATCTTTGGAGGGTCCTGATGCCCAGGGGGATACTGCTTCCCCACCTGGGGCCAAGGACTTGGATGGCTGCAGACTCCCTGGGGCTCTGCCCCACAACGCAGCGGTGCAGCTGGCCTGCACATCTTCTGCAGGGTGAGTGACGGCAGACCTCACACTTTGCATACCTAGACCCATGCCTGCAGGGACACACACTGTGTGCACTTATATACCCAACACATGGACACAGGTGCATGTAACATCATAAATACATACAGACATGCAAGGGCTGGGCCATATGTATGTTCACAGCATAAGCACATACACCCACATGTGCACAGAAACATGTGCCAATACACTTGACAGATAATTGCAAGATATGCATACAAATGAACACATAAGTGTATCCACAAATGTACATGCATAGTCACACCCAGAGGCACATGTACATGTATCCACACCCCCCTCGGTGGAACAGAGTGCCCCAAGCTACAGTACCCCTGTACGGCTGCCATCTCCCTCCCTCCTCACCTTGGCACCCAGGCCTGTCTTTCCCCCACAGCTCTATGTGTCAGACACCACAGAATTCATCAGTGCCACACAATGTCATCACTGAGGGTCCTCTGATCACTTTCTCTTGGGACTGGGATGAAGACCACAGAGGACCTAGGGCCACCTGAGGTCCTACTGTGCAGCCCGGGCTGGGCAACTCTGAGCCAGAGCCAGACTGCAGGGTGTGGCTGCGCCCCACAACTTGGCAGTCACTGCAGGCAACTGCTCCATCTTCTACCTGCCTTTCTCTCTTCATTGCAAAATAGAAATTCATTGTTTGCTTTTCCATCCAACAGGTGCACATGAAGCACCCTGCATTGGGGCACCGTAGACCCCCTGGGCATGAGGCTTCTGGGCTCTCACACTAGCTGCAGTGGTGCCCATCCCCAGGGTGAGGCCACCAGGGCAAAGAGGGTGCAGAGTGAGGACTGCTAGGTGGTGCTCTCCCTCTGAGATGGGAGAGAGGGGAGGCCCAGCCATGGGAAGGATCTTGGTAAAGAAAGGCCCTGAGGTAGGACCTCAGACAGTGATGAGGCCCATGTGGCTGGTGAGGGGTCCAGAAGTGTAGGTGGTTCATAGTTCTGTGGCCATGGTGAGGTTCTGGAGGGTGACAGGATGGCCACCAGGGTCCAGGCCAGAGAGGTACACACTCCTCAGGAGCCAGGAGGGCTGCAGGCTACAGGAGCAGAGAAGGCTGCGTCTGGGTGTGGTGAGTGGTGAATAGGCAGTGGGTCAGGAAAGCAGTGCCTCGGGTGAGGACCAGTTGGAGCAGGCTGAGGGACTGTCAGCGCCGGGCGGTGTTTAAGGTCCCTCAGTCTGACATGGGCCAAAGGCAGTAACAGCCCGTCCTTAAGTTGCCCTGAGTCAGACAGGCTGACCTCTGGGCTGCTGGGTGTGGATGAGCCCTGGAGCTGTGAGCTGTCTCCAGTCCTCACGCACTTGCAGGGTGCCAGTGGAGTCCAGCTAGGAGGCTCCCGGGCCAAGGCCAGCTGTGGCACATGAGGTGTGCTCCAGATACCGTGGGCTTCTCTACCTCGTGGGGGGCCAGGCTAGCAGAGGAAGCATGCAGGAAGATGGGCAGTAGCACAGCCTAGGTGGCCCACAGGTGTGTGAGCTGAGTGTCACATAGGGGTCCTGCTCAAGTGGGTAAGGGACAGTGAGCTCTGTTCAGGAAGATGCTGGCGGATGACAGGAGCAAAGGATGGTGGGCATCAAAGAGTCTGGCACAGCACTGTGAGGCTGCAGAGGCCAGTGTGAGGGCCTTGTAGGGTGGTCCTGTGGCCCCAGGAGCGTGCTCTGGACCCTATGAGGCAGGGGCACTGCAGGCAGGGCTTGTACCTTGGCAGGTGTCTGAAGATGCTTGTCAGTGGCACAGCAGTGGGTCACAGGGACCCAGGAAGCTATGGGGAGTTGCCACCAGTGGCCCGGAGGAGGGAGACTTGCATGGACACGAGCTGTGGCAGTGGATGGATTTGGAGACAAGAACAGGAGGACAGTGGCAGCTGGTGCTGGGTTGGGTGTGGACACCTGCTCCAGCCCCAGGCCCTGCAGTTCTTGCACTGTCCAGCAGACTGGGTTGCAGGTCTATGGCCTAGTACAGGGCCATTGGCTGGGCCTTCTGGAGCCAGGTGTAACCATCGCATGTGCTTGTGTGTGTTTATAATGTGTGTGTGTGTGTGTGTGTGTGTGTGGTGTGTATGTGTACATCTTGACCTCTTCTTTGTGGACAGCAACCCAGAGCACAGTGGCCTGTAGCAGATGGCCAAGGACAGCATTTGGCCCCCAGGATGCATGCCAGTCTCCCTCTGCACACAGGCCGAGCACAAACCTGTCCTGACCCTGGTATCCCAACCTGCACTATGGACATCTCTGGTGATGAAAGACGTTGACTCAAATGGACATGGAGTCTGCGTACCTCTGGTATGGTCACAGAGACCCCCAGAGTGGGCTCGTGGGCTGTCACATGCAAGGACATTGAGCAGAGTTAGTGAGCACTTTTATGCTGATTGCCCCATGTTTCTGGCAGGCTCTGTCCTCTCTGGTATTGGGGAGGTACCTTTCCAGGGTGTCCTGCCTTATGCCTAATGCAGGGAGGATGGACAAGCCCAGCCACATACACAGAGGAATAGTCCTCAAGAGCCATAGGACAGGTGTCCACAGAGGGCTACCCAAGGGCCAGGACTGGACCTCTGTCTTCCAGGAGCCCCAGGCTGGCTGCCAACAAACCAGAGCTGCATGGGAGCTCCTCCATGCAGACTTGGCAAGCAAGAGAGTGCCCCAAAGATGCCTGCAACCTGGGCCTCAGAAATGGAGAATGGGAGGTACGTGGAGAAGGGACTCCAGAGTTGGGGTCTCAAGACAGACTATTCTAGCTTTTCCCAGAGAATCAGCACAGGTTTCCTCATGGGAGAACAGAAGGTCAGGATCAAAGAGACCTGGAGGCGCTTTGCTGTGGGCTATGAGGTGGAGGACGGGACTGTGAGCTGCAGTGTGGCGGCCTCGTCATGATGGGGAGGCTCGGCCTGGCAGGGCGGGGGCGGCAGTTGAATCAGGCTGTCTCAGGGCCCACAAGGGTACCTGAGGGAGGCCTGCTGTCTCTGGCACTGAGTGAGGCTGCCATTCTCAGATCAGGAGACCAAGTCAATATGTCCACCTGTGAGGCAGGGAGGAACGGGAGAAACGATCCCTTTGCAGGACTCCAGGACAGTTCAGACTAATTCTGAGGCTCAGCTGCAGACCACTTCTTGGATAGAGAATGAGCCAAGTCCTCTATTTCCATGTGGCTCTGCATCCTCCTCAGGCCAGGGCACAAGCCGGCTCCACTTTCTCCTCTTCGAAATGGTTATTCATTTGTTCTCTGCAGTGACTTTTGAGATCTAAACTGTCATAAAAGCAAAACTCACAAATATCACTCAGTAGCCATAAAGGAAACTTTTAAATGAGAGTGGTTCCTGTTTATTTCTGAACTGACCTCCCAGACTGGAGAAAGAATTCCCACTGCCCACAGTCTGACGTTGAGAGGTCAGGGTCCCTCCTGGCATGGCCTTGCTGGGTGTGTCTGGCACGGTGCCTGGAACTGGGACTGGCTGGATGGGGAGAAGGCCTCAGTGCCTCACCCTCTGCTTCCCATTGGGCTGCTTTGGAGAAGGCTACGGCTGCCTACAGGGCCAAGCAGGGGTGGAGGACGTCCCGTCCCATCTGCACAACCTGCAGCCCCCAGCCAGGTGCTTCTGGGGCTCATCCTGCCTGTGGCCTTGTTCTGCGTGTGACCTCAGAGGCTTAGGAGCTCATCTGCTCTGCGCCTCTCATTTCTCCCTCAAACTCAGCTTCTTAAAAGGGCCTTACCCTTTCTCTTTCATGAGCATTTTAACACATTTTCGAAAAACAACAGAACGGTTTAAAAAAAGCCTGCAGTTTCACACAGGGTTCCTTCTCCCTGAGTCACGCTTCATCTCCCTCCAAGTGGTGGAGGGGAAGGGTAATTTAAGACAGCTGGGACGGTGACATCACATTGCACGTGGCCACCAAAGACACAGAGGAGAGAGGTGTCCGCCTCAAGCTGCTCAGCACAGAGGCATCTGGAGGGCAGAAGGGCCAGGACGCTCTGTGACTCGTGCAGGCTGGCAGCTCCCAGGGCCCAGCACGGCTGCCGCAGGGGAGGCCTAACGGTTATGCTGCCCAGATGTTACATTTTAAAAATATGACATGTATTTTGCTTTAAAATTAGAAAGGACTTGTTCTCATGACTACTCTACTCATTGTGACCTGGTGGCCAAGAGTTCAGCCTGCAGAGCAATGTCCTGTGGGCAGTGGCCAACACCCCGGGGAGTCCAGGTGCCCATTTGAGCCCATTCAGTACTCTCCAAGCTCTCTGCTCTCTTTGCTGAGTGGCTTCCCAAGCAATCCACGGGGACAAAGCAGAAAAGTCTTGGGCTGGCAGTGAGCCCCAGACGAGCCAGGGCAGAGCCTCCTGCTTCTTCTGTGAGGAGCCTTGTCCCTTGTCTACGTTGGACCCAGTCTGGGAGTCGGAGCAGGTGGGGCTTCTCATCCTGGGCGTCTCCTGCCCGCTGGACATGGGTGGGGCTCAGCCCTTCACCTTGCTGTCCTTGGGCTATGTCATTGCACACTTCATCCTTCTACTAGCCGGTGTGGCCACTGCAGGCTGCAGCTGTGGATGCAGACGCATCCAGACCCGTGGCGATTTTGGCCACAAACTCACATCTCCAGAGGGATGTTTCTGAACTCACGGAAAAAGGTGAAGGGTGCCAGCAGGCGTCAAGTATTCCCAGGCTCTTACCATTGCCATTTGAATGTCTGCTCTGCTCTTCCAGTGTGTGTAAAGTGCAACTTGCTTCAAGGGTCCTGCAAGTACTCTCCAAGGTCATCAGAACCAGCAGGCAGCCAGTCTGCAGTGCAGGCCCCAGACCATAGAGAATCACCTCGTGCCCTGTCAGTGACTGGCCAGTAGCTGGGAGAATGCATCGCAGTAGTGCCTGGGTGACATCCCCATCCCTTTAGGACTTGTTCTCTCTCCCCGCTGGCATAAGCCTCCCTCAGGAAGAGGCGTTATAGTTGACTGGGCAGGAGGAGGCAGTGCCCTGTAGACTGCAGAGCTGGC
>PVIC010000909.1:0-34500 GCA_004025085.1 Thryonomys swinderianus | reverse complement strand
TACAGGTCATCTTTGCCTTGAGCCAAGCAGGGCTAGGTACTTGGAGTAGACACACACAGGAGACCCTGATGGCCTTGGGCCCTGTACTGTGACATTCACACTTCTGAAAAGCTGTGTTCAAATCGCATGTCTCAGGTGCTCAGAAAACATGGGACGTCACTTTTGCCTGGATTTTTGGAGAAAACCGAAGCAAATTTGAGAGGATTAATTAAACTCAGGTTGAGTCTCAGGTTTCAGATGCTTTGCTTTGCAAACATGGTATACTGTAGTGTTGTGCAGTGGTGCCTAGCACCGAGGACCCATGGGGACAAAAGCTCTCCTGTAGGTCTCTGAGAAGCCACCCAATGCCCCTCTGGAAGGACACAAAGCCCAAGGCTGAGTCATTGCCTTCCAGAGGGGACCGAGCTAAAGCCTTCCACTCCCAGCTGTTTTCAGCCCACTTCCTGAGTGCTGGGCTGCCCTGTGCCCTTGGGGGAGCTGCCCCCCCTTACCTTGGGTGTGCTCATTCCCAGCAACCCAGAGGAAAGCGCCCATTGCCATCCTGGTTTCTGAGCCTGGAGCCCACTGTAGTGTCTCCCTCTGCAGCTGACTGCAGGCATTCGGGCACTCTGAGGAGGAGACCATTGTGTGAGTGATTGAGTCTCACATTGTTTTGCCATCCCCCAGGCAAACAGGCAGATCTGTTTGGAACTTGTTTTTCTTTGTTGTTGTTTAATAAAGCAGCAATCATATACCATGTGAGATAATGGATGGTTGAATGCGGACTTGAATTATTTTATTTTATGGAGTCTTAATTAGATTTGTAATGCGGAGCTCCTAAATACCAAATGTTTGCTTAGATTTAATGAGACCTGTTATGGGAATGGGAGAATTGTAATTGTCCCATTAACACAACAATGATACATATTGCAGAGTTTGGCATATATCAAGTTGTAAAAGACGCTCTTGACACCCCAGGGGTTTGATCCTTCTCGTCTCTTCCTCGGTGCACTCTCAACTGTGTTCTCTTGCCTGACCCCCAGGAAACAGCATTAAAGTGTAACGTCTGTTGTCCAGTCTGAGCTGAGACCTGGAGGCAGTTGGGCTGTCCCTAGGTGCACAGGATCCCCAGCTCAGAGTTACACCTTTAGCCCTGATTACATCTTGGTCTCAGGGCACTAGGGGCAATGCTAGCGGTCACACCCACCCTTGATCTGAGTTTTGTTTTTATTTTCATCAGTGCCTCTGCAGCACACAAGGACTGCACGCTTTGTGGGGAGCAGTGCATGTACAGATCACGTCTCAGTTCTTTCTCTTCCTCTTCCTTCCTCTGCTTTTTCTCCTTGGCAGGAGATCCCTCTCCCTGATCCCTAACATCCATCTTTATCTTCAGGCATCTCATGTAAGAGAAGTTACTCTGCTCGCAGGCTCAGGTATCAGGTGCGTTTTGTGCCGGGTGTGGGTTGCCCTGCTGCGCAGGACAGGAGCCCCAGCCTAGGCTCCCCCATGGTGCCTTCCCAGTGCTCCACAGAGTTGGCAGCAGGTGGCTCAGGCTGGGTTCTGGCAGGGTGATGAGCGACCTGTTAGTTCAATGGTGCAGGCAGTGGCTGCTGGTGCTGGCCATCAGGTATGGCCCCATCCGGTTCGCAGGCCTGCGCTGGGCTCTTGCACACTGTGGCAGCTGGCCACGCTGCTGCCTCTGCTTCCTGTGATGAGGCTTCATCTGTCCCAGCCGCTTTCACTACACACCATGCAATGCTGACTTGCAACCTGCCGACTTCCCCTCTGGTGGCTCTGGGGGCTGAAGTCCAGGGTCAAGGTCAGGAGGCTGGATGCCTGGACAGGCCCTTTCTCATAGTGGCACCTACCACCATGGCCTGATGATACAGTCAGGCCTCCCAGGGACATGTCTCACTATAAAGCTGACTCAGGCCTGACTACTGCTCAGTGGCATCCCCTCCTGACGTCATCTCCAAGCAGGTACTGAGTTTCAGGGGACAGGGTATGAACCTTCAGACCACAGCCAGCGCCAGCTCTCTCACCCTCTTCAGCACAGCCCGGGCCCTGGTCCTGTAGCACAGAGCTTCCTCGGGGGCACCTGGTTGAGCTGTGGTCTCTAGACAGCAGCTGCCTGTGTTGGCTGCCTCCCCACAGCCAGGGAGGCCCAAGGTGAGAACCACTTAGTCAGCTCCTCTTGTGGGCGGGTCAGGGCTGGTGGGCAGTAGGCAGTGGTCCGAAGAGCTGGTGGCTTCCAGGGGACAGTATGTGATAGAGGCCCCTGAAGACCTTAATCCTGCAGGGTGTCTGTCCTAATTCGGTGCTGCCCAGGGCAGGTCTATCCATCTCGGCCCCAGCATCCCGAGGGCAGCCTGCCACCATTCACCCATGCTCCTTCAGGACACCAGGTGTGCAGGTGGAGAAGGCCTGACCCGCGCCTCTCCTGGTGTCACTGGGTCAGACATGAGCGCTCCATTTAAACGTTAGTCCCTGTCAGACGGAGGTAATGTGTTGGTGTGTCTGTGTGCTGTGCACCCCCTTCCTGAAGTTATTTCACAGGTGTCCTGGATGGTGTCCCTCCTTACAGGACCATGGCAGAGGTGTGGGTGCTGATGACAAACAGCTGTGTGCCTAGGAACCACATGGCACCGATGCCCAGGAACCCTCCCCATGGGCCTTCGAGGAGCAGCAGAGTCCTTAACTCCCAGGGCCGGTCCTGAGGTGCAGAGAGGCGCAGAGACAATCCCACCAGGCAGCCTCAGTTTTCCCCTTGTTTCTCACCAGCACGTGGGGAAAGGAGAGCCCTGGCATCTGCGTAGCCAGAGCGACACAACAATCACTTGTCTGTCAACCTTCCTGGCTTCTTTTCCTTCTTCTGCATTTGAATTTCAGGGCCCCTGGGAAATGGAGGTGGTAACTGTGCATGTCTGGACCTCGTTTGGTCCTTCGATCATCTGTGAACTTTTGCATTCCAATAGAAAGAGTTTTAGACTAACCCCCCATCTGATTTTATGGTGATTAAACTCTGTGTCTTTGCCCTGAGCTCCATCCCTAGTCCTTTTCATATTTGTAGAGTTTTGAAGCAAGGTCTATCTAAGTTACTAAGTTGCCCAGGCTGGGCTTAAACTTGTGACCTTTCTGCCTCAGGCTCTCAGAGTCTGGGGTCATAGGTGGGCACCAGCATGCCCCGTTCACAATATATTTTCAGTTGATAATCCTATAGGGTACTACATGACAAATTCTGAGTCATTTATAGAGCACTCAGAGAAGGCAGCAAGGGGTTCTTGAGCTCCCTGGGCCCAGCGAACACTGCTCAGTGCACAGTTGCCCACTGTGACCTGGGGACCCAAGTGGCCAAGAACTGAGCCATCACATCTCCCTCATCCTCCAACCATCAGCAGTTTTAGCATCTTCTTTCTGCACTGCGTCCCCAGGGTGGAAGTCACCAGGACCTTCCTGAGCGCTGCAGTGACCACCAGCAGCTGGAGTGGCTGAGAATGTCCTAGCCCCTGCCCTGAGGTGCGCCTCCATCCGGGTTCCCCTGACCCTGACCCTGACCTCTCCTGTTAGCTCAGAAGAGAAATGGGTTGAAGTTTCCTAGGAAGTCTTCCCTTCCCTGAGTGAGGAGGGAACACAGGCAGGAGCCCCAGAACCCCAGAGCCAGCTTTGCCAAGGACAAAGGATGCCGCCCTCGGACTGACAGAGTTGGAGAGATGGGGGCAACAAATCCTCTGTGGGGCACAGGTAAGCCTGGCTGCCCTCAGGACTCCAGGGCCAGTCTGACTTCAGAAACCATTTCCATGCCTGGAAAGTGTGAGTGATGTTGGTGGCCGACCCGGAGGCAGGGGTGGTGGTGGTGGTGGTGCCTGAAGATGGCATGTGGGGCACTGTGGGAAGAGGGAGTAGGTAGGGGTCCAGTTGTCACCACCTCTCTGGGACCTGCCTCCCTCTTGTGTGGGCTGCGCCTCACCTTTCCATGTGCCTTGCTCTGACCCCAGTCTTGCCCTTTGTGGGCCTCTGTAGGCCCAGGCCAGGTAGGCGGGATGTGCCCACCAAGGCCCCAGCTGCTCAGCTGCTGCCCAGCAGAGTGTGGCAAGGAGCATCACTCTGTCTCTCACTTTACAGACTGCAGTGCTGATAGGGGACCAAGGACCCCACTTGTCACTGGGGTCCATTTGTGTACCTAGGCTCAGTCCCCCTGCCCGGACTTCTCTCCTTGCTACTGGGTAGTGGTGTGGACCTAACATCCACGTTTTGGGTTCTGGGGAGACTTAAGTGAGTCAGTACGAGCCCCATTATGCCACGTGTAAAATGGTACAAGGCACACACATAAAATTTTCATGAATATCCTGAGCTCTCCGCTTCTTGCCCTCTACAGTTTCAGCAGGTGGTGTGGCATGTGGCTGTGGGGCTCCAACCTGCCCTGTACCAGAGGCCCCTCCCACACCCACACCCTGGCAGTTGACTGAGCCAGGTGCCCGGATATCACTACTAGACACGGTGGCTTCCATCTCAGATGCCCTCTCTCCAGTCTGGATCACTCATGCTGGGTGAAGCCACCTGCCCAGTGGACTGAGGCCTGGAGCCCCCTGCCGTCACCATGCCTGCGCCACTGTCAGATGGTCGAAGCCCTGGCTGACAGCTTGGTGACCGTTCATGAGAGAACTAGACCACCTGTATTGGCTCCTGCTAGACTCTGAGCCCTAGAAATCTTGAGATAATGAGCATTTGTCTTTTTAAGTTGCTAGGAAATTTGTTCTGCAGACACACATGGTCCTAGTGGTGGCGGGTTCCAAAGCAACTCACTACGTTCCTCCCACACAGTTTGCCAGAGGGGCTAAGTCCTCTAGGACCCCTTCTTTCCCTCCACTGAATCCTGGGCTCTCAGCCCCCCTGCCTCCCTGCCGCTCTGGGTCCCTCTGGACTGACTGTTATTTCCAACATGCCTGCCTTGTCCTACTGTCCCTGTTCCGAGGCAAGAACCCTTCGCCGGCCCCAGGCCAAGCCGGCACTGTGGTCTCAGAGACCCCTTTAGTCACAAGTCTCCAGGGCTCAGCAGCACATGGACCCCGATGAGGTGCTGTGGCAAGCTGTTGCTGCCTGCTGCTTTCCTGTGGTTTGGTCTGCGGGGGATCCAGTCCTTCTGCAGCCGAGCTTTGAGCCTCGGGTGAGACCACAGCCCAGGCCCACACCTGCACTGGCATCGAACTTCCGCAGCTGTGAGATAAGCATCGGTGCTGTTTCTGGCTGCTAACTGCAGTCCTTCCTTATGCTGCCACAGACACCTGATCGCCCCTGACCCTGAGCCCGACCCTGACCCTCACTCCTGTCAAGAGTTGAAGCCCCACCAGGAGCCATAGTGCCAGTCAGGACAGCAGCAGGGCACGTACTGCCCTCCTGTTTCAGTGTTCCACTCGAGTCCAGGTAAGGGTGTGCGGTCGCCATGGCAGCCAAAGTCTCAAGGAGTCAGTGCACCCTGGGGACCTGAGCTCTGGCCCCTGCTGCTGCTCGCTCTGCCTGGCTGTACCACCTGGCACCATTGTACATATTCTCAGAGGCTCCTGTCCCCATCTGTGTCCTGGGCATGTGGGTGCCACTCTCTGTGAGAGGCTGAGGCGTGACCTGAGTCAAATACTTAGAACCTGTGTGTGGGATCTGCCGCTTCTCGCAGTGTCGGGGCGGGGAGTGGGTGGGGGAGGCTGGGTCTGAGTCTGCTGTTTCTAAGCCCTGAGGAGGAGCTGGGAGGAGCCCTGGGTACCAGGTGTGCAGAGGCCAGGCGGCGGGGCAGGCAGGCTGTCCACTCCGACCACCCTCCTCAGATGGACCTCCTCTTTGCAGCGGGGACCAGCAAGCCCCAGTGGGCTGACCACGGGCTCTGTCTGTCTCTTGTGGGGCCAGGGTGGACCTCCTCCCAGAACCAAAATGCCCAGGAAGTGAACTGAAGGGCCCGCCGGCAACCAGATGAGGCAATTGCATTTTTTAAGAAATGGAAGTCACAGAACTGACTGTAAATGTTAGAGGCGAGCTCCTATGAAAAGTTGGTGCAAAACCTGTAATTGAAATGATTACAAGGTATGACAAGAAGACAAAGGAAGCCGAGCCAGGAATTAAGGGCATTAAACAAAGAGGCAAACGGCGAACCATTTGCTTGCAAATGGCAGGGTTCTGACTCCCTGTCTAAACAGTGGAGCCCTGGGAAACAATTGCTGGATGTCTGGTGGGCAGAGGTTGTCCCGAGAATGTGCTTATCCCGGGGAACCAGAGATGTCCCGTGCGGAGCGCGGCGGGAAACCATCCTCCTGGGAGGCCAGCCAGGACGCCCTGAGACCTGAAATGTAAGCGGGATAAAGCGGGTCACGTGGTCTGCCTCTGCCACAGGGACACAGCATGTGCACACAGCACGTGCACAGCAGGAAGCCCAGGTCCATGCCCTCCCTGCTGTCCTCATCAGTGCGAGGGGGACCCGTGCTGCCCTCCTGTCCTGCCCCTTCTCACAGCCCCTCCAAAGGCTTCTGCAGACGCCAGGTGCCAACCCAGCCTTGCATGCAGAGCTGAGGGGGAACCCAGTTCTGCTGCTGTGGGTAGCCTTTGGCTTCCTTGTTGGCAGATGCAGCCATTCTGTCCCACAGGGAACCTGAACACTGAGGGCATCTCTGCCTCGGGGTCCCCATGAAGAATTTATGCTTGGACTCCAGCTGTGAAGGCAGGACAGGGCCCAGCTTAGCAGGGGCATGCTGGGAGGAAAACACTTTCTCCTTCAAATTACAGACCGTGGTCTCCTGCCCGAGACACATTAGGTAGCAATCTCCTCAGCACAGCTGCCCAAAGGTCTTTAATTTGCTGTTTAAACTCATGTGCAGGAGGCACATTTGGCTGTGGCCGTCTCCAGCAGTGCCCGGAGGAAAGAGGGAGAATAATACCACGGTGCGGTGTGAAGCTAGGAGACCAGGAGACCTGGAGACCTGGTCCACGTTACAGGAGTGCTGAGGGGTGCCCATCCCATGGAGACTCTGGGACTTTTGTGGAGTCGGTACCACAGCCAACTTGCTAGTGCCAGTGGGGTTGGCCATGCCAGAGTCACCACCTTCAGTGGCCGAGTGGTCCAATAGGAGGTCCCGTCTCAATCGCCCCAGTCCACCCTGCACTTTGGCTTCCTGTCCAGGTTTGGAACCAGCCCTGCTGGTCACTCAGCCCCTTCTTGTCCTGGCTTCCAGAGTCTTAGGCTGGGTTCTGTAGATGCAGCCTGAGAGGCATCCCACAGAGCCCAGGGCAGGGAGGGGAGCAGCAAGTGTGGCGGGCTTGAAGGGTGGGCTGAAACCCCTCCTGGTGCAGTCCCACCTTTACCTAGGCCTGGGAGCCCTGGAGAGTCCTGGGGTGTGGATGGAGCCATGTGATCAGGTCAGGGCTGGCCTCTACACCCTGCACAAATGGCGAAGCCAGAGCTCCCAGAGATGGGCTTGAGAGGGCAGGTCCCAGCAGGGGCCTGTGGAGGCTAGGTGCAGGGGGCAGATGGGACACTGAGACTCATTGTCACTGTCCCAGGTCTCTCTCTGGCCCTACAGCAATGTCTCTGTCACTCTTCTTGCCCTATCCTCTTCCTCATAGTAACCTTATAAGCACTTATTTAACCTTCTGCTCCCAAAGGCCCCAAACAGTAGCTACAGGTAGACCTGCTGTGTGTTGTGTTGCTTTTGCTGGTGAGGAGCCTCTCAGCCCGAGAACCAAGACCACAGTGCCGGTGAAGTTCTCGAAAGCTTCATCCAGCTGCTTCCACATTGCACGTGGCTGCAGCCCTTGGGGGCTTCATCTCACAGCTCCCTAGCCTCACACCTCCCAGCTTCTGCCAGGCAGGACACACGGGGTCTGCCAGAGGGAGCTGTATGGTGGTGGTGGTTGTAGCCTGAGAGCCACCCAGGAGAGGGGTGGGGTGGGGAGCAGGGCCTGGGCTCTGTGCATGTGTGAAGCTGCTCCCGAGCCTGCAGCTCCTGGGGATATCATGGGTGTGGAGCCGAGAGCCAGCCCTACTCTGCTCTGATGAGCCAGGCCGGGAGCTCTAGAGGGCTGTCTGCACACCATGGGCAGAAAGTGCCAGCTGGGCCCTCACGGTGGCAGCTGTGCTGAGTCTGCTTCTGCCTGGGCAGAGAGGACTCCCAGCCCGAGCCCTGCCCTGTCAGCCAGTGTCTGTGGAGAGGGGACTCAGTGTGGCCACTGGAGGGTTCTGGTTTGGACTTGAGACAGATATTCTGAGATTCCTAAGGAAGTATCCAATTGTTCTTTATCATCATCATCATCATTATTATTAATTACCAGTCTTGTCATTAAGTGTTGGAAGCAAGGAGCAGAGATTCCCTGTTCTGGGCAGAGCACACGGCCCTAGGTCCTCTTACAGCCTAGACTCCATGGGCACCTCAGAAGGAAGCACAGGTAGGTTCTGGGGGGTGAGATGAGGGCAGGGGGCTGCAGCAGGGCCTCAGGCCCCAGGCTGGTGCTTTGGGAGTCTGGGGGACATAGGTGGCCAGCCAGATATTGCACAGAACCTGGTGCACAACCCTCAAGTGGACCTCAGAGCCACCTCTGCACCCCGCCTCAGGAACTGCAGAGCCCCCAGGTCCCTTCCTGATGGTGTCACGGGTGCAGGCATGTAGTCCCCATTCCTTGGCAGTGGGAGTGGGGGTGGTGTAGGCAGGATCCAACTGGAAACTGACCTCCGACCCCCGCCTAGCAACAGGCTCCACCCTGCCAGGTGACTTGGGGGGCTTTGGTGGCCTCCTGCAGCCCCTAATGAACAAGGTGGTATGTGCTGGCTGGTACCAGCCTGATCCCTCACAACCCTTCGGCCTAAGGAGTGGGTGGTGGGAACACTGCTGTCACTCTGCTGTCCCTGGACCCCTGCCCTGGCTTGGCCAGGGCCCAGGGCAGCTGAGCTTCTGCCTTCACCCTGCAGCCACAAAGCAGCATGGCTCTGCCCTTCCCCACCCTGGTCTCAGCAGGAAGCCCATCTTAAACCCCCACTTGGAGGCATGGGGTGGCAAGAATCAAAAAGTGTGAGCCAGTTAAGCACAAATGCCGTGAGGCTGGGTATTCACATTCAGGAAGTGGCCCCTCCACATGGCAGGGCGACTTCCTGCTGCACAGGGTCCAGAGCACCTCACAGAGCAGCCATGGTGTCCAGAACACAGCAGAAATCTCGAGCCACACAAAGACCAAGCAACAGACACAACAAGAGGATGAATCTGGTTTTAGAATTATTCAAAAGGGTTGCCATTTTAAATTATGTTTTATGTTCATTAGTATGTTTGCTCTACATAATGATTGTATTCATCATAGGAATTGGTTCATTCACACAACACATCTTAATTCTTTTTACTTCCCTTGGCTCCCCCTTCTCCTGCTTCTCTACATCTCTAGTGCCCTGTCTTATTCTCAGAGGATCTCATAGCACATGTGACACTTGTGCTTGCCTGTCTGATTTATTTCACTTAACATTATGTTCTTAAGGCTCATCCATTTTCCTACTAGTGACTCAAGTTTATCCTTTTTTTAAGGCTAACTGGTACTCTATACTGCATTTTCTTTATCCATTTATCTGTTGGTGGATGTATATGGCACTTCCAAATTTTGCCATTATGGATAGTGCTGCTATAAGCATGGGTGAGCATACACTACTGTATTATGATGTCTTTAGCTCTTTTGAGAAGATACTGGAGAAGGGAATAGTGGAATTTCTATTTTTAGTTTTTTTGTGGAATCTCCATACTGATTCTCACAGTGGATATATGACTTTACATTCCCACCAACAACATAGAAATGTTCCTCTTTCTCTGTATCCCCGCCAGCATTTGTCATTTGATTTCTGGATGATGGGCATTCTTTCTGGAGTAAAATAGAATCAGTGTTGTTTCAGTTTGCATTTCTCTCAGGGCTGATGATGCTGAAGATTGTTTTCATGCTGTTTGTTTTTGTTTTGTGGTACTAGGGCTCCAACTCAGGGCCTTGTGCTTGCAAGGTAGGCACGGTACCACTGAGCTAAATCCTGGCTTTTCATGTATTTATTGTCTATTTGTACTTCCTTCAAGAAATGCTCACCATTTCAGTTGCTCAGTTTTGGAGTGGGCTTTTTATTTCAAGGGATCTAATTTTTTTGAATCCTGCATATAGTTTAGACATGATTCCTCTGAAGAAGAGCTGGCAAAAACTTTTTCCCCCTCTGCATTCTGTCTTTTCACTCTGTTGGTTGTTTCTTTTGCTGTGCAGAAGATTTAAAACTTGATATAATCCCATTTTTGTTGCTAGTTTAGTGCATAGTGTGAGATATGTTAAATTGGCTATTGTTCCTCCAGTGCATGTTTTTCACCCTTTTTCAAAGATCATATGAGTAGACACAACTGGAGTTGTTTCTGCGTCCTCTGTTTGGCTCTACTGATCCTCATGTCTGCTTTTGTGGCTATAACATGTTGTTTTTATTGTTGTAGGTCTGTAATACCACTTCAATCCCAGGATTGTAAGGCTCTCTGCTTTGCTGTTATTACCAGGATTGCTTTTGCTATTCTGGGTCACTTCTGAGTCCATATAAATTTTAGGATTGTTTTTTATTTCTATTGCTTTTAGTATTTTGATTGGGATTACATTAAAAATATATATATCAGTTTTGGAAGTATGGTCATTTGACAGTCTTGGTTCTGACAATCCAGGAAGAGGGGATGTCTTTCCATTTTCTGATGTTCTCTTCAATCTCCTTTATTTTGGAAAAACTACTGTAGTTTTCATTGTAGAAGCTTTTAAATTTCTTGGTTAGGCTAATACCTAAGTACAGGCATCTAAGTTTTCTTAAAGCTGTTATGAATGGTATTGTTTCCTGATTTCTTTTTTGATGGGTTCACTGTTGGAGTTCAGAATATTGTTCAGTTTTGCACATTCAATTTTATATCCTGGTACGTTGTTGAATATATAAATTGTAGGAGTCTTTTGGTAAAACTTTTTGGTCTTGTATATACAGGATCACATTATCTATGAATAATGACAGTTTGACTTCTTCTTTCATACACATATCTTTCTTAATTCTTTTCCTTGCCTGATTTTTCTGCCTAGAATATGGTACTAGGTTTGAGTACCATATTCAATAGGAGTATCTGTAGTGGGCACCCTACTCTTATCCTTGATTTTAGAGGAAAATCTTTCAGTTTCCTTCCATTTAATATGAGGTTGACTGTAGCTTTGTCATAAATGCCTTAAATTAGATTAAGATAAGGTACTTTTATACCTATTTTTTGAGGGTTTTTTTTTTTTTGAGACAGGGTCTCGCTTTGTAGTTCAGGCTGGCTCTGAGCTCACTATGTAGTCCAGGCAAGCCTCAAACTCAGCAGTCCTCCTGTCTCTGCCTCCTGAGTGCTGGGATTACAGGCGTGAGCCACCATGCCCGGCATTGTTTTTTAAAAACATGAATTAATGTCGAATCAATGAAATAATTGTCAAAGGCGTTTTCTATATTTGTTAGAGATTGTTATGTGACTTCTCTCTTTGTTTCTGTTTATGTAATGTATTACAAACTGATTTGTGTATTCTAAACCATCCTTGCATCCCTAGGATAAAGCCTACTTGGTCTTGAATATGTTCTCTGATTTTCATAATTTTCTTCCTTGTACTAGCTTTGGTTTTGGATTGTTCTTGTTTTTCCTCAGATCTTGAGGTAATTGTTATTTATTCTATTTTTCTAATTTGGGCATTCATGTAAATAAACCTCTCTGGGATTGCTTTCATTCATTTGATTCTAGGAGCTGTTTAATTATTTTTGGAATCCATTGAGTATTCAATAATATGTTGTTTAATCTGCATGTATTTGTAAAATTTCTGTGTTTTCCTTTGTCACTGATTTCTAGTTTCATTGCACTATGGTCTAATAACATACATGGCATAATTGTAATTCTTTTATACTTTTAATCATTTCTTATGGGCTAGTATGCAGTACATTTTTGAGGAAATTTCACTGAGTAGAATGTGTATTCTGTTGTTGTAGGGAGGAGCATTTTATGGTATCTGCTAAGTTCATTTTTTGTTTATTTGTTGTTTTTGGAGGGCATTTATTTGTTCCCTTCCCATTGGTGACTTTTGGATCTCCTTTGAAGGAGCTGACAGTCTGGGAATGCATTTTATTCCTTTGTTTCTTCATATTTCCTCTTTTGTGTGTGTGTGTGTGTGTGTGTGTGTGTGTGTGTGTGTGTGTGTGTTTGAGGATTGAGGATCAACTAGAATGAAAAGACTTTTTTGTTAGTATGGAGATCTCTTTAGTTATTATCTGTTTTCCAGTGATGTGATCTTGGCTTTGTTTACTTCTTGATTTTTGTTTACCTCTTTGACTTAGGTTAATGGGATTGGATCTGGTCATTGTTACAAGGAGAGACTCCCTCTGGTTACAATAATGTCAACCCTCCATGGCCTCTCTTTATCAGCTCCTCCTCTTTTTCAGCATGCACACTGTCTGGGCAGCACAGACCTCTCTGTTCCTCCTGCATACCTGGCCCTTTCCTCTCCCATCCTCTGCCCCCACCTTGCCCACCCCTCTATCTACACTTCAGGGCTGGACTCTGGTGAGCTGTTCCACTGATCTTCTCTTCTCTTCTCCAAATTGGACATCTTGCCATTGACCCAGACTATGATGCAATTACCTTTCCTCTTTGATTGTTCTCTGTGGAGGCATTTGATACCCCTTGGCTGCCCTTTGCCTCTGTTCTCATCCAAGTAAATAGTAAGTATAGTATTTGTGGAATTTACAGCCTAAAATTTATATAGTAACACTTCCAAAGTCATTTACAAGTAAATTAAGATCCTAAAATATCTGTTGCTAAGTGTAAATTAAAGTACTTGTTTTCTAAAGTTTATAAAAGGGTAATATGCTGTACTTAGGTCTACTAAATTCACTTAAGTATTTCTCAAAATGTATCATTCAAAATTACTTCCTTCCTAGTTCTGCAGTAAAAATTAGTAAAAATTACTAAGAGTGATGAATTCTAATTAACATCTGAGAGCCTATATGCAAAATAATGCAAAAATTAGGCTCTGTCATAATAGAAAATATTAAAAACATGAAGCTTTTAATTTCATTGGGAAAAATTCAGTTTTTCCTAAATTCAAAAAAATGTTGGATTGTTTCAAAATATAAATTTAAGAGAAGAAATAAGGCAGAAAGGAATCAGTGAGTAGGACAGAGGGAGATATAAGAAAGATATGAGTGTGAGAATATATTTTTGGTAAGGAAAGATAAAGAGAGAGCAGATGAGATTTTTGTCTTGTAGAATGGAAACAGGAATATAAAGGCAAAATTAGAACGTTAAAGTAAGTTGAAGAAAGTTTATGAGAGATGAAACTTATGAGAACAAATTTGTATGTTTGATAAAACTGGCTATAATTTCAAAAATCAGAGTTGCCCAAAACCAAAATTTATTATGTTGATGTGAAACTAAATTCTATCTCTCTGTCTTTAGAACAATGAGATTTTCTTAAAGTATTGGTTTGTGGTTAGTGAAGTTTACAAAAGCTAATCCAGAAAGCAAAGATTTTGTAACTTTTCAAGATAATTTCTTGTTCAGTGTTATCTTCATTAGGTTTTGATTAACTTAAAATGTGAATTGTGAAAAAGTTATTTAAGCATCTATTTGTTTTAAAGTTTTGAAAATTATCAGTTTATAACTGGTCAAATACAGTCACAATTATTTAGCAATGATATATGGTATTGATATTAACATTCCAAATATTTTATAAGATTTATAAAATCTGATGGTCCTAGTGTCATTATCAATTATAATTGTTACCCTGAACTGCAATATGAGAAAAAAGTAATGAATTTGCTTTGTCAGTTGCTCAACTTTCATCAAAATCCTAACCATGGCTGTTCTAAATTTTCTGCTATCCATAGTTTTTATTTTTCTCCAAAGCATTTGTAGCCAGTTATAAAGAAGACTATAGTAAGTCCTATAGACAAATTGGGTTTCCTGTGGTTACCTTTGATAAAATCCACTACCTGTAAAAATTATATCTATTAGTTACAAATGAAACTATTCTGCTTATTAGTTTTGTTCTATATTCTCCTAAAATTTTGTAAGTTCTACCTATTAAAATTCTGCCAAAGTACCACTCCTATCAAAATGAGTTTGTACCATGTTTTAAGATACTGGTCATCAGGCCAGAGGGTTAGCTCAGTGGTTCCGGCGCCTGCCTCACAAGCGCAGGGTCCTGGGTTCAACCCCCAGTAACCACATACAATGCTGGGCGTGGAGACTCACTCCCACCAGCCATCAATACCACAAACCACAGTGCAGGGCATGGTGGCTCACACCTGTAATCCCAGCACTCAGGAGGCAGAGACAGGAGGATTGCTGAGTTCGAGGCTTGCCTGGACTACACAGTGAGCTCAGAGCCAGCCTGAACTACAAAGCGAGACCCTGTCTCAAAAAAAAAAAAAGATACTGGTCATCATCTACAAAATAGATAAGTCTCACAATGGGCTCCAAGTAAACATAGCCTAATGGCTACTTCTTCTAAATTTCCTTATTTCTCAAATATGATTAACAGGATTATGATCATGATTCCCAATGAATCACTTTCCCTCCAATGTGGGACCAAAGTAGACAAATGATTGGGTTAAGTCCACCTTGGCAAAGAGAAGAATGAAAATGTAACTGTAGGATTGTTGGTCAGTGATGTCTTCAGAGACTCTCTCTCAAGGCCAAGGAGGGAATGTGAAGAAAATATAAGAGGTGGGAGAATCAAGGCAGAGTCACTTGTGTCAGGTTCCAAAAAGTAAACAGAGCTGGAGGTTGTAAAGAAGTGTTCTTGTGCATCAGTGCTCGATTATAACTCTGATGAAAAGCTCAGTTCAGATCCTAAGCTTATCCTGAGCTAATCTGAGTCTGATGTAATAGATACAGTATTAAAAATCCAGATCATAAGACACTTACAGATAAGAAGCAATTTTATTGAGCATGGCCAAAAAAGACAAGGCACATAAGAGTTAATATAGATGAAATAATTGAAGCTGAAAATTCCCCTAAACCATCTGCTCTCAATCACACTACTCAGAGTGCTGCTTTTCTAATCTTTGGCCCCTGTTTGCTTAACTCACTTGCTAAGATTGTCTTTCAGGCTCCAACAATTTCTAGTCAAGCAGATGGTTACCCAAGGGTTCCAACCCACCCCAAGCCACAAGCTGATGCTGCTAGCCCTGTCCTCCAGACCCCTTGGTGAGAGACTTACAATGGCAAAGGGTGACTGTCCAAAGTCAGCTTCAGGAAGTCACGCAGGAGACCTAAGGCTCAGACTCCATAGGAACAAGAAGGATAAAGTTTCAAGGGATGTGGGAAATAGTCAAGGGCCACCAAGGTGGGGCAGTAGTGGCCCAGAAGGCTGGAAAACCAACACAAACTCTTGGGAACTGTACACTACTGGCTTTTGCAATCATTTATTAGCCTTCAGCATGTTTCACCAGATCCATCCACTACTGGAATCTGATAAAACCAGGGAACAGAATGTTTGCATGAAATGAGAATTGTTACCAAGAAAAACTCAAATAAGCCTTAGGCTCACTTTCTTAGTCACCTCTAAATCCCCAATTTTGGAGGTCACACAGCTGGGCAAAGCAACCTCGTTTCCCATCAGTGTCTCTGTAGACAGCATCACTCACCGAGGGCTGGGTAACAGCTGCCTAAAGTCCTTCCCACCGACCCGCAGGCCACTCATGTCCGGTGGGAATCGAAGTGGAATGGAGGTTGCGCCGCTGTCTGCATACTGTGTCCTCCAACTCTGCTGTCTGAACCCTTGGGTCAAATTCCACTCAGCTCTGCATGTGGATGTGTTGATCATGTAAGAAACATTCCGTCCAAGGCTGTGATGCCTGGTTAACTGGGTCTATTGCCCAGGATGCCGGAGTGTGATCCTCCTACCCATACTTCCCTGCTGTGTGGCTCATAGGCTGCTGTCACCAGCTGGCTCATTTATGCAGGATGGTGACCCCAGGCTGAAGGGTAGCTCAGCTGGTCCTGAGCAAAGCTGACCGACCACCCATCGCTCACCAAGAGCCAGCACCAAGTGCAAGGCCAGGGTGTGTGGCACAAGGTGACGGCAGCAGATCTGGACAATTCAGCATCTTCTGGGTCCATCAATAGGAGACATTTTGAACTGTGCCGCTGGCCAGTGAGAATCACCAGACTGCAGCCTACCTTGGCGGGTCCATAGAAATTCTGTTATCCTCTTTCTGTGAGCAGCAGCCAGGTCACTCTCTGGGCCGCTTGTTGGCTCCATTTAGCCAAAGGCCCAGTTTGTTGGAGCCCTTCTCCCAGTAACGCTTGGGGTGGGCAGGATGTGATATACAGTGTATGATGCTTAGCCCAGGGTCATTTCTACAGACTCTGGATCTAGAGATCCCAGTATCTAGTATCGTGTAGGTAGGATATGACACCTCTTGGCAAATGATTCTTTTCTTTTTCTTTCTTTTTTTTTTAAGTTTTTTTGAGACAGGGTTTTATTTTATATTTCAGGCTGATCCTGAACTCACTATGTAACCCCAGCTAGGCTCAAACTCAGCAATCCTGCCTCTGCCTTCTGAGTACTGGGATTACAGACATAAGCCACCACTCCTAGCATTGTGATATGTGGTACCAGGGATTGAACTTGGGACCTTTCACTTGCCAGGCAGTTGCCGGAACCATTGAGCTAAATCCCCAGCCCTAGAAGAGGAGCTGCAGTCTTGGTGGCCTCCAGAGAGGCTGGGCTGGAAGGGACTCAGCTGTGGCCTGAGGGGCAGCATGGAACTGAGGGCAGAAATGCCTCGACTTCTTCACTCTTGTTTTCTGCCAGTGCCGGCTGTTGGCCAAGCCCAACCTGAAGGTGATGGGCGAGGAGGTTGGGGAGCCCACATGCAGACCAGAGCAGAGTGCGGGAGGGAGTTTGAGAGGGCCCATGTGGAGCTATTCATCAACGACCCACGCAGGGTCCTGGAGCTGTGGCTGGGGGAGAGTGTCACTGAGGTCATCCTCTGGAGTTGGGTCTAAGGGGCTGCTGGTTCATTCCCTGGGGTTTCTAGTCTCTGGAAAATGGAAACTACAACACCGAGAGCCCTTCTCAGGGTGGCCTGGCTGGCTTGAAAGCTTCTAGATGCTGCCCAGAAGTGCGGACCCTCATGCAGCTGGGGTCACCCTTTAGGCTTCGGGGCAGGCCTGGTTGTCTCCAGCCTCTGGCCCTGAGGTGAAGATGCTCTAGACTCCTATGGCTGAGAGCTTGACCCTTCTTGGTGGAGGACACTCTGGTGACCACTCTTGGATTGGGGGCTCCAGGGTGAGCCATGGCCCAGGGTCTCCCAGGTGTCAACACAAGCAGCTGGCTGGGAGCTGAGTGCCCTGTCTGCCTCCCTCTGGGCAGTTACCTGGGCTGCTCTGGCTCAGTGAGGGCTCCTCCCATCTCCATCATGAAAGGGTGCACTTGACAGCCCTGGCCCATCCTCTTGCAGCTTCTGGAGTGAGACTCAGGTCCAGCAGTGCAGTAGGGTGGACCTGGGCATCCCTCAGAGTCTGGGTTCAAGGCTGTCTGTTGCTTGTCACAGCTGGTCGCTTCCCAAGCTCCCAGGTCCTCACTTGTGAATGATGACAATGACCTTTCCTCCAGGCTCCTGGGAGTGGCAGGAGCCTAGAGAAGTCCAGCTGTGCACCTGTCAGCCGTGAGAGCCCCAGGCAGCACTGGCCAGGGTTTCTGACTGTTCCTTGGGCTGTAAATTGGGGCCCAAGGGGCTGCTTGGAGCTTTCCTCAGAGATGCCACTTGCTAGGCAGGAACATGCCCTTGCTCTGTGTACCCACACAAAGCCGTGGCTACTGGAGACTGGAGACCTATCTTGCTCTCCTCTGTCTCTTTTCCTTGCCTAGGGCTTCCCTGGGGGTAAGAGTTTCCTCTGAAGGATGACCCTGGAGCCGGAGCTCCCAAGCAGGCTCCATCTGGCAGAGGAGGTGCAGGGATGGCCCAGACTCGCCTGCCCGCATCACCAGCATGGCCTATCTTGGCCCCATCTGTGTTCTGTGGCCCTGCTCAGACGTGTCCCATGGGTGCTGCAGGTGAAGCAACCGCCTCCTTCCCACACAGGCCACTCCACCAACACACTTATGCACACTCGACCTGCATGGATGGCAGGGTCTGCCCGAACCCCTGGAGCTTTGGGTGGTGTCAAGCATGGCTGCACCCCCTTTCCTCTCCTGTGAGCCTGAGAAGTGACTGTGGAATGCCCATGCACCCCAAGCTGGCTTGAAACTCCGCTGCTTTGGGGCCCATTGCAGTGCTGTGTAGTGACATACATCTTCCAGCTGCTCCTTTTCCCAGAAGGCTGCTGTCCCAGTAACCTGTGTTCTGCACAGCAGGGGGCCAGAGGGCGTCCAGGTACCTGTGCCTCTGGGCTGCCCCTCCTTTCAGGTGAGCTGTGGCCAGGCTGCAGGAAGATGTGCAGTGAACCTGTGGGAGTCCGAAAAGCAGACAGGGAGAGCATTTCTTTTCTCAACTCTTTGGAATGTATCAAGCTTAGAATCCATTTATGCAAAGGCCACCACCATGCTGAACAGCCATGCAGACATGTACTCTGGGCCTCAGGGCCAAGACACAACACCAACATGGCTACCTGTGTCCGTGGGTCCTTTCTGACAGGCTGGCCATGGTTGCTGATGGTGCCCCATCCTGGCAGGCAAGAGCTGCCTGGGCATCTCTGGTGCAGAGATGGCCAGCCCATCTTCTGAGGGCAAGTCCAGAATCTTCCTCCAGGACAAGGAAGATTGTCCATGGGAGCAGAACAGGGCACTTGCTCAGAAGACAGAGCTTCTGATCCCTCCTGTATACAGCAGAAGTAGCTTGTACACTCCAGGAACTGTGCAGCCCTGTGCTCAGGGTTTTTGGTCTCAAAGAAAAACAAATAAACCAAGGGTATCGTCACAGTTATTGAGACCAAATGATGCCCATCACCCTCATCACCAGCGACAGTCAACCCCTTTCTGAGGGTGGCTTGTGTTCCGTGTCCAGGATGGACAAGCCTGGGCGTCTGTCCAGTGTGTCTCAAAGTGGAGGGTCCCAGGTGGGTCACACCCAGAGCTCCTGCACCAGCATCCATTTCCCTCAGCCTGGGCCCCTCCCTGTAATCAAGAGGACAGGGCAGCAGGGTGCTTAGGCAGGCTGGCAGCGTGGGCCAAGCTGTGGGAAGAACTTGCCTGCACCAGTGCCCATCAGGGCACCAGGTCCCCTTGTAGGACTCTGGGTTCAAGATCACAGGGTCAGAGCTCCCTGAGAGGCCCATGTGCCCAGGCACCTGGCACGTGTCATCCCCTAAATTTACCCACCCCATTCACCCTTTCCAGGAGAAGTGGCAGAGAAGGAGGTTCTTTTAAGCAGCAGTGGCCGGGCAGAGCTGTGTGCAACCCTTGCCTTGCTGTGTGCTATGGCACTTTCCCTCACATGCAGATGTGAGTGTGTGCAACATACACAGGTGCACATATAGAAACACATGTGCACACCTATATTCATACACAGGGAAGTACACACGCACTCACATAAGGCATGCATGCTTGCTCAGGAACATGCACGTGCTCACACACACCTTTACACACACACCTCTGACACAGAGAGGCTCTGGCTTGATGTGAGAAAGTCCACCCCACACAGCCCTGGGTTACATGCAGAGCAGAGCCCACCACAAGAGTGGACTCCCAGATTTCCCTCAGGACAGATGGCTCTCTGGAGGCCCCACTTTGTTTGGCACACAGATAATCCAGGCCACAGATGTGAGATGACAAAGCTGTGCACGTCACCATTGCTGAGCCCTGGAGCTACAGGGGTGCCCAGCTGGGACTGAACATGAAGGCGTGGTTGGGAATGGCCTTCCGGCCCTGTCCCCAGGCAGTCATTATATTTGCTCTGGCCCTGGCCATGATCAGAGCTTTTCCTTTTCAAGGACAGACACAAGCACCTTGACCCTGAGACTGCCAAGTGGGAGCAGGTGGCAGATGGGGTCTCTGAGACTGTGTGGTCACCCTCGGCTCAGCCAGCAGCCTCTCCTGGCCCCAGGGCCAGTTCTATCCCAGCTCCTGTCCATCCTTCACCCACGTGCACATGCCCCTCATGTATGCACCTCTAGTGAATTGAACATGTAATTGTTTCCTGCAAAACTAAAATTTCAGCGGCTTCTGGTGCTTTTTCTCTTCTGGGGTCCAAGGAGGGAGGTAAAGGCTGCCTCCATCCAGGCAGGGCAAAGAGCCTGTCACTCATGTGCCCTTGCCCAGCAGTGTCCTTCTGATGAATTTCATGTGTCCCCCACCCAGCTCAGCTGCTGTCCTGAGGCTCCCAATGTGGGCATTGTGGGCACATGCAGAGCAGGCCCTTCCCCTAAGACCTTGCAGATGGGACAGAGGTGTCATTATAGGAACACAGGCAATTATGCATGAGATATTCACTCAATTATTTACCTAACTAATTAACTTAGTTCATCACAAAGAATGGAATTAATTTTATTTATCGGGTTCATGAAAGTCAAAGCACGTAATTTGGAAAATGCACATAATATGCACAGCAACTATTTCTAGCACAATAAAGCCAATTATTTCCAAATGTGAGTCCCCACACTAGTGAGAGCATATCTATAGCAACTACGGGTGGTTATTCCTGTCTGCCTTTGAGCCACGAAAAGATGAGACCACACAAGTGGCTCTGAGGATGTGCTCACAAGGCTCAGTTCTCCATGCATCTCTTCACACCGCTGTGCACTTCTCACACGCGGGTCCTCACCTTGCACTCTCAGGCTTCTCCGGACCTGTGGGGCAAGGCAGGGCAGGGCTGGTGGAGCTCATCCCATGTTTGCTTGTCCTAATGGCCTCCTGTGTCTTCCTGTCTGATTTTCAGTCTCCAACCCCATTCTCGACCTGCCACCTAAGACCATTTTTGAGACAATAGCTCCCTCTGTTTAAACTTGGCCTCCCGGGTCTGTGGGGGGGGTCTGTCTGTGAGGCTCATGGGGCGGCTCCTGGCCTCATATCTGTGGCTCTTCCTGAGCCCCACAGCTGCAGAGTGGAGCCCTGAGCCTCTCTGCAGCCTCCCCAGCTCCACTGCCCCCCAACTATCTCACACTTCTTCGCACCGTGCAGTCTTCTCCTGTGGCTCCAGCCCAGCACCCTTGACCCTCACTCTCATCAGACCAGTGCTCCTGGGACTTTCCCACCTGTCTCCTCCATGGCCACCATAGCCTGGGGATTCTGTTGACTTTGCAAATGACAGATGGACAAATAGACTAAATTCAGGATTTCACATTACATGTGAGCTCCTTCCTTCTCCAGAAGGAAAAGGTACCAGAACAGTAACTGCCTGCTAAATCCCCAGTGCTCAGATCTGTACCTACTGATTTAGGTATTCCTAGCAAGATCTCCTTCAGTCTGCTACCACTGTTTTCAGCCCCATTTTATAGGAGGGGAGGCCAAGGTCTAGCAAGAATGAGTTTTGCTAAAGCTACACAAATGACAATGGTAGACATCAGACTCCACCCTGGGTCTCTGAGCCTGAAACATGCTCTCATACCACTGTGTCATCTGTCTTAGTCAGCTGTTCCATCACTGGACCAAGTAGCCAAACACCCACAACTCAAAGGGGAAGAGGTTAAGTTCAGCTCACATTTTAAGGCAGTTCAGTCCATGGTCAACTGCTCCAGCAAGAGCATCGTGCAGAAGGTTGTGATGAGCAGAGCTGCTGAATTCATGGCACAGTGAACAGAGAAGGTAGGTGAGAGCCAGCTGTGCTACCCAGGGTCATGCTTTCTGACCCACCCAGATGCACCCACAAGTGTGCTTTAACTCTTCTAGGCATTTCTTAAACCAATGACATTAACATACCAGAATGAATGGTATGTTAATGTATGCACAGTATCTGAAACGTGGTTACACATCTGTGCACCCAAGAGTAAGTTCCTTGGTATCTCCTGGCTATCTCATTCTCTGGAAAGCTGTCTACAGTCCTTGTATCCTGTGTCTTCAGTGGGAATCAGTTGCATGAGACTAAAGCAAAGATTGGCTTTGCTGTTGCTGGGCAAATGTCTGAATCTGGCCTCCTGTTCCATGCCACCTATGTAGGTCAGCCCTAAGAGGGGCTTCTGCCATTTGTGCCAAGCTCTGTCTGCCCAGAAGGGTCAACCTACCAATAGACAGACACGGTGTCCAAAGCTGTGTGCCAGGGCCCATAGGGGCACCCCCAGGGGCTGGCCTCACCACCGCCCCTATAGGGACTGGGCTGTGTATCCCAGAAGCCTGGATGGCTTCTTCTCAGTCTAGACCTGGGACCCGATCAGAAGCAGGTTCCTCTGAACAGTTTGCAGAGGTCAGTTCCTCAATGAGGAGTACTTTGGTCACAGGAAGATGTAGGGGAAGAGAGGTTGGGATCCACAGGTGGCCTCCATGAGCAGAACAGTCAGCAACCCATTGGATGAGGTCCTCAGTGGCTAAGGACAGGGAAACAGGACACCTGGGCAGGCTGGCAGCTGGGCCGACCTGCAGGAAGAACTTACCAGCACCAAGGCCCAACAGGGCACCAGGTCCCACTTATCTGGGGTCCCTGGGTCTCCACACACCGTGATTTGTCAGTTTGAGTTGTGTGCTAACACCTCCAACTACACTTGTGGTTTTTAAAAAAATATTTTTCTTCCTATAATTTCCTAAGTCCGTTTTGACTCTACAGCCACTGGTACCTCTGTGCTCACAGTCACATTTCCCTTGTACTTTTTTAGTTTTCATGCTGGGTGCACAGCATCCTCTTGGGTTCTTAGTAGGAATTTTATTTGATCATATATTTCTATCTTGTATTAAGATTTTTGTCTGTTACATATTTAACTCTTTTACTTTGCATTTCTTACATATTTCATGTAAATATTAAATTGCTGTTGCTTAAAAATGTTCATTCTTGGGCCAGAGGGTTAGCTCAGTGGTTCCGGTGCTTGCCTCACAAGCGCAAGGTCCTGAGTTCAATCCCCAGTAACCACATATAATGCTGGGTGTGGAGACACACCCACCAACAATCAACACCGAATACCACAATGCCAGACGTGGTGGCTCACACCTGTCATCCCAGCACTCGGGAGGCAGAGACAGGAGGATTGCTGAGTTCGCGGCGGCTTGCCTGGGCACCATAGTGAGCTCAGGGCCAGCCTGAACTACAAAGCGAGACCCTGTCTCAAAAAGCAAAAAAAAAAAAAAAAAAAAAGTTCATTCTTAGAGTTTACATGTCTTAATAAATGATTAGTATAACCCACTCACATTTATTGTACTTAATCCTGGGCTCAGAATTACTTCATCCATATTATTTCACAATTTTTATTTCTATACCCTATTTTCATTTCTCTTACTAATGTGCATTGAATGGATAATTTTTTCTTTTTCTGCTAGTTTTAACACATTATAACTTATCTTGATTCTTTTTCTGGTCATTTCTAATTCCTTCAGACCCATACTTACACATATTCTTCCTACTTATTTTTAAGTTTATCATTATCTATCTCTTCTCCATGAACAAGAAAAGTGTACGGGTGGCAATCCCTTTCTTCTGGGCTGTCAATCTGTACTCTGTGGGTATCACTTAGTATACTGGCCAAAGCTTATTATACAGACTTTTGCTTCAGTCCTTGTTTTAACAAGTTATTTAATAACCATGTGTCTTAGTTATATCTTTCATTGCTTCGGACCCAACACCCACAGCTGAAAGAAGCAAAGGTTTATTTTGGCTCAGTGTTTGTTTGTTTATTTTGGCTTTCACTCCAAGGCAGGGCAGCATGACAGAGGATCCAGGCAGAGAAAGGTGGCATATGGCTCATCAGGTTGGAAGTGTTGAGGAGGGAAGAGGAAGAATCTAAATTGTTCTAAGCCATGCCCACACTGACCCCCTGATCTCACCAGGCTTCACTTCCCAACATCACACCCAGTTGTAAACCCATCAGTGGGTTGATCCACTGAGAGTATCACACACCCATGATCCAGTCACTTCCCAAAGCCCCACCTACAAGCACATGAGGCTTTCGGGAGAACATCTATATAGAAACCATAATATCATGTTTCCTATGTTTCTAGCATTTTTCTTTTCTTGCTACAAGACTGTTTTTTAAGATACCTATATATAGTGTTTGTGTAATAAAATTTCAGAGACCCAAAATGTTGGAGAAATACTTTTATTTTGCCAGTGTATATAAATGATAGGTTAGCTGGGTATAAAACTTTGAATTAATGATTGTTTCTCTCAACTTGGAAATGATCACTTCACTATTTCCTGCATCCATTAACATTGATGAATATAATGTCAGTCTGATTAGTGTTTTCATAGTTCATTTTCCATTGATATAAAAAACTCATGAGTGGGCTGGAGGGTTAGCTCAGTGGTTCCGGCGCCTGCCTCGCAAGCGCAAGGTCCTGAGTTCGATCTCCGGTAACCACATATAATGCTGGGTGTGGAGACACGCCCACCGACAATCAACACCGCATACCACAATGCCGGACGTGGTGGCTCACGCCTGTAATCCCAGCACTCAGGAGGCAGAGACAGGAGGATTGCTGAGTTCGCGGTGGCTTGCCTGGGCACCATAGTGAGCTCAGGGCCAGCCTGAACTACAAAGCGAGACCCTGTCTCAAAAAGCAAAAAAAAACAAAACAAAAAAAAAAACTCATGAGTCTAAGTAATTATAAGGAAAATGAGTCTATTTTTTTCCCCAATTTTGGAAGTTGAATTCACTAGCTGTTTTTTGTCACCACTGAGATTGGATTTGGGTCTGGGAGCCAGTAGTTGCCCATGTTAATTGTCCATTCTTTCGTGAACCCCAACACTGCCCAATGCTGCCCTGATGTATCACCTGCCATCCTAATCCATCTGTTTCCCTTTCCTGGCCCCACATGGCACCTGACAAGCCCTCACCACTCAGTGAAAAGAGGTAGAAATGAGTCTCGTGAGCTCAGAGGCTCAGCTGTGTGGGCTGTGATAACCCTTGCTCTCCAATGAGTGCATCCACTGGCTCTGTTATGCCTCCCTGCATGTCCCTGCTGTGACTTCCCTTCCTAGCAGGCCAGTCTTCTAGCCTGAAGTGTGCATCAGTGAGCATGTGGAGCTCCTTGCTGCTTTGTGTGCATTGCCTGCTGGGAGGCCTGCTGCTGTCCAGCAAGTTCAGACCTTCTGGTTGGGGGATGTAGGCAGAGGTCTGGTTTTCATTTTTCTTTTTAGTTTATTAGCACATCCTTGAAATGCCTATTGTGTACCTACATCACTTGGTACTTGTACCTATTCACTGAAAGTGTTTCCTTCCCTTCTTTTCCCTGTCCTCCTTCTCCCTCCATCCCTGTGTGTCCTTCCTTTCTCCAATCTTCTCCCATCTTCTGTCATCTATTTTTTATTTTGTGCTTTACTTTTATTTTGGGCTTCTGACATAAGAAACCATGCAACATTTAACCTGTGTGTCTGATTTATTTCGCATATTATGATCTCAAGGTGCATCTATTTTTCTATAAATGACTCAATTTATCCTTCTTTATGGCAGAGTAGTACTTCTTTGTAAAGAGGTTTTCTTTGTAAATACCTCCTTTCTTTCATCCATTCATATGCTGATGGACATACAGGCCACTTCCAAGATTTAGCTGTCATGAATTGTGCTGCTAAAGCAGGAATGTGCACATATCACTGTAATATGATGTCTTTAACTCTTCCAGGAAGATACCTAAAAGGCAATCTGGGTGGAATAGAATTTCTAGTTTTAGTTTTTTAAGGTTTTAACTTACCATGAGCCATCTCTTGCCTAACTAGGAGGAGAAAGCTCTGAGCTGTGGCAGGCTGCTGTGCATGCTCCAGGCTTTTGACTGCTACTTCTTTGTAGCCTAAAGGATATAATTTCATCTTCTTATGAATTTCTTTCTCAGGAAACCACAACATTTTAGCCAATTCTATGAGAAAGTACATCCTCAGGGCTCAAAATGGGTGAAAGTTTGCATACTCACTCTGCCTAGAGACACGGACTGGTACAAATGTCAAGGCAACCACACATAGCCACATGCACAGGGGCACCTGCCAAGGAGATGCTAAGTTAACACCACCTTCCCCTCGATTTTTCTGAAACAGGAAATTCAGTCATAGTTTTGTTATGAATGAGCACACTACTCATGTTCAGATTATTTTTATATTATGAATGAATGCACAAGTGTGTGTGTGAGAGAGAGAGAGAGAGAGAGAGAGAGAGAGAGAGAGAGAGAGAGAGTGTGTGTGTGTGTGTGTGTGTGTGTGTGTGTGGTGGAAAAAGTGCATAGAAGCTTTTCCCTTTGAATTCTCCCTGCAGTCAAACCAATCCTCCAGACAGCCTGCCAGGGCAGCCATGCACATGTGTCAGCTGACTCGTGTGGAGCCAGAGCTTGCCTGTGCCTCCGCAGGGAGCACCGATCAGGAGCCAGCAGCACAGACCCTGTCCTCCCTCTACTTGCTGTGCAATGCAGAGAAGAAGCAGAGTTTCCCTCTCTGCTCTTTCCAGTGCAGGGAACCTGCAGTGCAGAGACAATGGCTGCCCAGAGCTCCTTTCCACACACATTTACCAAGCACCTGCTGCCCCAGGCATCTCACTGGGCTCTGGGCACATGAAGAGGGCATGTCTGCTGCCTGCCTGGGTGACCGGTGACCTGGGTGACACTCCTCAAGGAGGCAGAAGGAGGATGGCTTCACAGAGCACTCAGAGCAGCATGAGCTTCACACAGGCTGGGAGTGCAGAGAAAAACCCCGCGGCCCACAGAAGGAGGAAATTCCTGGAAGGGGACATCTTCCAGCTGGTGCTGGGAGGAAGAGATGGGGAGGACCATGGGAGCAACTTGTATCCAGGTCCTGACAAACAGGATTTGGAATTTCTTTGACTTATGTTACTTGTCAGAGCCGGAGAGGATGGGCTGAGGCAAGGCCCTGGGTTCCTGATGCTAAGTATCTGCACATCTAATAATTTCATCTCACTACAGCTTGTGACTGGGTCTTGGAATTTTCTACTTTGAAAAGTAGAGTCAGATAAAACTTCCATATAGCATTATCCAGATTCACCAGCTGAACATTTTCCCTTATTGGCTTCATCATGCTCTGTAGACCAACTAACAGTGGATAGAGGTACAGACACAGTGGATACACATATGTGTATATACTGATATGCATACACAGTACATATATTTTTCTCTAAATAGAATGATTGTAGACACCATGGCCTTTCCCTTACTTGTGTGTCTTCCCTAAGAACAGAGATTCTTTGCAAGAAACAAAACAATAACATAACACACTCTTATAATCCAGAGCTTATGTTCACATTTTATCACCTCTTCCAACTCTCCCCTTACATTTGCACCTGTGCAGCCCAGTGTTGGGTGTGGAACAGCTCCCTTTCTCAGTCTCTGATCTGCAGCAGGTGCTGGACCTGTCTGCCTTGAGCTTGACCATGCCGAGTGGCAGTTATCTTCCAGGTGCTCCATTGCCAGGCCCATCACACTTCACATGGTGCCCCAGGCTCCTCCAGGTGGCTGAGTGTCTTCTCCTTCTGGTTAGTCAGGCTCATGTGGCCAGAACAGGGTCTCCTCTCCCCTCATCCAGGGGCCCTGGGGGGTCCCTGTGAACCACGTGTGACTGCCAAGCTGTGAAGCCTGGAGTCCTGACCCTGCCCTTCTCTTTTTCTGGAGCCCACTCTGCTGTGGCAGAAACCTTTCCTCCCTGTGTATTTGCCTTGATTTTCAGCTTATCTGCCCTGTGGGTTATAAGCTGTTACTTCCACGATGTGTTCTGATTCCCTGACTGTTCACCCAGCCACCAGATCCACCCAAGGACCTACCTTCTGGGTGACACCTGTTAGGATCATGGGTCTCAGCGGCTGTACGTGAGTGCTGTGCTAAAAGCCCAGTGCAGCGCAACAGGCAGAGCACCAGTCCTCCTGAGCCTGCCTTTCTAGGCCCCTGCAGGGACAGCTTGAATCAGCTGTGGATGGGCCCCCACTTCCCAGACCCCTGGGCTTCTGTCTTGCAGCAGCCTGGCCTCCCTCCAGCCTGCCACAGAGTTCACCCCTCTCCTGGGCCCTGGGTCAGCACGGCCTCTGGTGTGGTCTAAAGATCCCACACATCCTACCTGCCCACTGCCACGTGCCCAGGCACAGCAGATGGAGACAGACTCTTGGAGAAGCACTTGGCAGCACAGAACAGGCATCATGAGATTGTTTGTTCCATGTGACCTCACGGTGACATTTCTGGGAAATCACTCTAGGAGAAAATTCCAAAAATGGACAAAAGCCTGTGCACGAGGAGGTTCGCTGCAGAATTGTGCAACTCACAAGTAACTTGGATGCGTGTCAGTGGGGGAATGCCAGGTGATTTATGGTCCATCAAACCCACGGAGTATTACACAGCCTCTGATCTGCTCCTGGAGATTGTTGAGCAACAAGAAAACTGTTTGTGATAGTTGTAGGATGCAAAACCTTGTATACCTCAAGTAGCATTCTAGAAAAGGCAGCGGAGTTTATTCTTCTTGAGGGGCTGCCTCAGCACTCCTGCTGGGAGAGGGACATCTTACAGTCCAGGTTGAGGCATCCAGGAGGCCTCCCCATGCTCTGCAGCCCTGACTGTTCTGAAAACAAAGTAATTCAGGTGAGAAGGGTCCCTCCACTGGGGAAGTGTCCAGGCTGGCCTGGGGAGCTGCTTCTGACCCAGTGTGACATTCTTTGTGCAGGGACAGGTGTCCCAAGGAGTGTGGCCTCACCAGGCCACTCACAAAGTTGAGCTCTCATGTCAGCTGCAGTCACACATCACAGGGAGAGGTGGGGATGGTCACTGTGCTTTCTTGGCACAGCAGGATGTCATGCTGTGTCTGCGAAATCATGGTACTATCTGAGGGCTCACAGGATATTTACTAAGACGTCATCTGTGTCATGGGTCTTCACTGTCACCTCCTCTCATACCTTTGTGGGCTGTGTCCCCAGTACACATTCTCAATGTATTTCCAGAGCTGAGAGAGAGTATATTTAACAGGAAAACCTCCCTCTTTAGTGATGAACGTCACACAAGTGTCAAATGACAAAGATGATGAACAAAGATGCCATTAGAAGCTATTTGGCAGAAGGAGTCAAGAATCATGGATGGAACACAGGTCTGCAGGTGTGTGTGTGTGTGTGTGTGTGTCTGTGTGTCTGTGTCTGTGTCTGTTTAAAGACAAAACTAAGTTCATAGGAGAGAATGGGAAATATCTGAGTAGCCAACTCAGCCCATGGCAGGGAGCCAGCCCAGCAGCCCCTGGGCACATGGCCAGGCCTGGGCCCTTGGGGGCAGGACCCTGGGAAGGGGCCTCTGAAGCAGAAATAGAAACAAGTCCTGGAAAGAACAACACAAAGCCTCCCCAATGTTCGCACATCTCAAATCACACTGGTCCTGTGCTTTGTTGTCTCTGGTTGGAATGTGAGTCCTCACTTGGCCTGAGCATGGGCCAGTCTGGGTCTCCCACAGAAACCCATGGATCTCTGGGTATTCACCAGGAAACCCAGGTTGGTGCATGGCGGATGCTGTCAGGAAGGGAATGACCGCAGGCCTTGGCCGTGGTGTGGCCTCTCCACCTGTCTGTGTGGAAACATCAAAAATCCCTTCTTAGTGCACGCTTTTTTATTTAGAGAAAAGCTTTTTAAAAATTAAAAGTGAAGGTGTGTTCTGTACATGAACCAACTCCCCATGATGAAAGTAATCATTAAGTACTGTAAACCTGTACTAATAACGATTTTTAAAATTGATAGCATGAGACTTCCCCAGAAGATATTCTTTGGTCAGATATTGCTTTTCACCTTTCAGGTTTTTCTTAACAACAACAAAAAAATCAATACTGTTTTTAAGAAAAACATTAGAAAAAAAGGGTGGATGGTATGAATCTGCACAGGGCAGGAGCTGGAAGGCCAGGCTGTGGGTGCCAGGCTGTGGAGGCTGCTCTGGGGCTCTCCCTCCTCTGGGGGCAGAACCACATCCCATGTAGACCTAGGTCACAGACAGCATGGGAGTCTGAGGTCACCATCATGAGTGAGCGTCAGATCTGCTCTGCTTAGGGGTGTGGTGGGATCCACGTGGCAGGAGCGCCACTGGGTGCAGAGATCCAGCCATGTTTCCTTTGCTCACGGGAGGCATGGCTTGTGTATTGTGACACGCTGGGAGCTGCGTTGGGCAGGGCAGGAAGAGGGGCAGCCCATAGGGGTTCTGGGCCTGGGGACGAGATCCGAGCACAGATAACAGCTCAGCCTCGGTGGTGGGTGGCACCTCTCTCTCCGGCACTGTGCCCTGGAGAGTCTCCTCACAGGCTGACAGCTCTAGGCAGCAGGGAGAGCAGTGCCAGGGCATCTGTGAAAGATGAAGTTGCCACAGCACCTGAACCCCAGGAACACACAGCTGGCAGCTGGCAGCTGGCAGCTGGCAGCCAGGCTGACCTGGTGTCCAGAGCCTTCCAGTGGCAGATGGGATGGCAGGCTAGTGCCAAGTGGACAGGGCCGAGAGTAGGGATGCACAGCTTGGGCCTTCTCCTGAAAGGCTCTTTCCTGCTCTTCCTCCTTAGAAGCGCAGTTGCTTCCTGGTTCCTCTGCAGGTGAGCCCTTTGGTTTGGTCTGAAGAACAGGCTGAAGTGGTTGGGATGCTGGGTCTCCAGCTCAGGAGACCTCTGGGTCACCACAGGTGGCTTTCATGGGACTTGGCTGGCAGAGTGGGGTGGGGAGCCCCACAACCCCTCAGAGACAGTGGTCAGGGCCCCTTGCCCACCATTTCCTTCATGAGGCGAGGCCCTTTGGGGCCTTGCTCCTACAGCCTGGTGTCCCCGCATCCTGGAGGCCACTCTGCGCAGGCATCTGTGTGGGCTCCAGGGCAAGTGCCCTGGGTGGGCTGAGGGACATTCAGTTGCCTTGGCTGCCCCAAGGGCTGCCCTCAGTTGACTTGCCAGGCTCCCACAGCCTTACACTCTGGAGTAAACTAGGCCTGAACCCGAGGGAGGGTGTGCTGTCTCCCTCCTGCTCTGTCCAGGCCCCTGGGAAAGGGGCACAGTGAGACGTCCAGGCCATGCACGTGGGATGGGGCACTGGGGTTGCCTCCCTTGGCTCCACCCAAGTGGCTTCTGGTGTTCTCACCAATCCCTGTCAATACAGCAAGGGCCTGGCGGGTTAGCTGCTCAGGGCCAGGAGGCTGGCTTCTGTCCTCACAGGTGGACACTTCTTCCTGTGCATGGGCAGGCCTCTCAGGGGCCACTGCTGATCTGAGGGGAGGCCACCCCTGGAGAAGGGTCCTGTGATTCTGCTCATTCCTGTGTCAGCCACTCAGCTGCCCCTTCCGAGACAGCCTGGGCATGGCCCCCACAGCCCGCACCTGTCCTGAGGAGGAGGCCCCAGAGCAGGGGCAGAGACCCAGGGCTTCAGCAGTGCTGGGCTTTGAGCTTTGCAGAGCACCATCATGTCATCCACACAGATGCATTTTACACGGGCCGAAGGACTTTTTTCCACTGAGAATTCAAACAAGCTGAGGACTGGGGCTGCAGTGTCCTACACACCTTCCAGAGTCCCACGGCTGGCCCTCGTATCCTGATGGAGCGTGACTGGCCTTGGCACCAGACACTCGGGGCCCGGCCCAGACAAGGCCACTTGAGCTGAGGTGGACAAAGCAGGACAGGGGCCAGCAACCCCACACCTGTCCTGCCAGTCACCTCCACCCCACTTTCTGAGGTCCCCTACCACCACTGCCACTGTCACAGCTTTCTATGTGCACATGCCACAGCCCCAATGCTGGGGCCTCCCCCAGGTTACCTGCACCAAACTGTCCAGGGCTGCCATGGGACGGGGCACCAAAACCCCGCCCCTGCAGAGGCTGGGTTTCATGGACTCAGTGCAGACGGCTCAGGCACCAGCTCTGTGGAGGGGGCTTCCCAAAAGCGTTCTGTGGCTGCCAAGCCACAGCACTTAAAAACCACCTCTAGCCTTTGCCAAACCCCTAAATTCCATAGGATATTTTGATTCCTATTAAAGTCATATGAAATAATACCACTTGTGAAGGGTCTTCTGACCCACTTGTGGCTCTGTGGTATCATGTGTCCATCTGGTAAAGCAGCACCTGCTCAAGAGGGCAGAGGTGGCTCAATGCCAGGTCCCCAGAGTGGGCACCAGCTGCATGTTCCTGGGGCTCAGGTTGCTGTGGGATGCCCTGGCACTGCTCTCCCTGCCATCTGGATCTGCCAGCCTTTAGGGAGTCACGTCAGATCAAGAGGTGGCTGAAGACACAAGGTATTACTTTTTAATTAATTAGATTTATTGGTACATTTTACTTATACATAAGAATAACATCTATCATTGGGAATTTGTACCTGTGCCTAATCCATCTTGATTCTTTTTTCCATTCCTCTACTCTCCCTTCTTCTGGTTTACAGAGGCTTTATTTCCTTCTTTGGTCATTTTCTTTCTTCCCCCTCTTTCCTTCCCTACTCCCCTTTCCCCAGCACCCCTTTCCATTTGAACATTTTTTTTGTACTTCATAATTTCTATTATACATTTATACATTTTGGTTCTAATTTACACACAAATGGTGTTTCTCAAATCAGAGAAACATTGTGGTTTTACATGTGTGATTTATTTCAGTTAAGAGTATGGTTTCAAGGTGCATCCATTTGGGCAGAAATGTCTCAATCTTATCCTTTTTTATAGAAGAGTCATGCTCCAGGGCATAAAAAAACACACCTTGTTTATCCATTCACTGGTTGATGGGCATTTGGGCTAGTTCTAAGATTCAGCTATTACAAATTGTGCCACTATAGACATGGGTGTACATATATCACTATTATAATTTTTACAGGAAGATACTAAGATGGAGAATAGCTGAGTCAAATAGAACCTCTAGTTTGAGTTTTCTAAGGAATCTCCACACTGGTTTCCACAGTGGTAGCACCAGTCTACATTCCCACCAAGAGTGGAGAAGTATTTCTTTGTCTCACAGTGCCACCAGCATGTTATTGGTTGACTTCCTGATAATAACTGTTATTTCTGGGGTGATTTCGAATCTCCAGATTGCTTTCATTTGCATCTCTCAGTGATACTGAATATTTTTTCATATATCTATCTGCTGTTTCCACTTCTTCATCTGAGAAGTGTCTATTCATTTCAGATGCTCAGTTTTGGACTGGGTCTTTATCTTTGGGGTGGTATGATTTTTTGGAGTTCTTTAATATCCTAAATATTAACCCTTTGAGAAACAGCTGGCCCTGAGCTCACTATGTAGCCCAGGCAAGCCTTGAACTCAGCAATCCTCCTGTCTCTGCCTCCTGAGTGCTGGGATTACAGATGTGAGCCACCACGCCCGGCACTGTGGTATGTGGTATTGATTGCTGGTGGGCATGAGTCTCCATGCCCAAAACTGTATATGGTCACCAGGGTTCAAACTCAGGACCTAGCACTTGCAAGGCAGGTGCAGGAACTGCTGAGCCAACCCTCCGGCCCCCTTTTAGTAATTTTTTATTGAATCATGGTTACTAATCTTTGACACTACACTAAACTAGATGATTGATAGCTACTTTCTTTCTTTTCCATTCCATTGCTGTAAGAACACGTAACATGAGGTCTAGCTTCCTGTGGAACTTGTAAGTGCATGACCCTTATGTAGCTACAGCACTGTGTAGCACAGCAAATCTCTGGAACCTGCTCATCTCCCATAACCACCAGGTCATGTCACTCAACAGCAGTGCCCTATGACCTCTGCCTCACCTTGGGCAACTTCATTCTATTCCTTGCCTCTCTGAGGACCTTGCCTGGGTGGGGCCTTGTGATATCTGTCTTCCTGTTGGTGTAACAGCCTCGAGGTCCGTGCACATTGGAGCCGGTGTCAGAATCTCCTTCCTTGTGAAGGCTGGACAGTTCTTCACTGTACGTACCCATACATCTTAAGCTTTTTGTTTTGTGAAGAACCCTCATACTGCTCTCAGTAGCAGCTGTACATCTTGCATTTGTTCCAACAATGTACACGGTTCCAGTTTCTCCACATCTTGCTAAAGCCCATCGTTTTCTCTCTTTTAAAATTGGTAACAGCCATCCTGATAGGTGTGAGGTGATACCTCAGGATGGTTTTGATGTACATTTCCTGGATAACTGATGACATTGGGCAGCTTTTCATATACTTGTTCATTCTTGGGTTTTCAGAAAAATGTTGGTTCAATCCTTTGCCTATTTTTAAAGTGGTTGCTAGGGGTTTTTCTTTTCTACTATTTTTTTTAAATTGAATTCTTTATTGGTACAATTTATATACATCTCACAATCACATATAACATTGGGGAATTTATACCAGTATATGACACAAGTTAATTCTCATTTTTACCCATATCCCTACCCACCCACACCTCCTCACACCCTTTATACATGCTCTTTTATTTTCTTTCTGTATCATATTTATTCCTTCCCCTCATTACATTCCCACACCAAATTTCCTATGGAAATTTCGCACTCTATAAAAGCTGTC
>PVIC010000908.1:0-104194 GCA_004025085.1 Thryonomys swinderianus | reverse complement strand
AGCTAAGTAAGTCTTTTCTCTTTAACTTTGGATTTTGGGTAATACATGGGCCTTTGAAGGGATGTTCAACATTCAAACAATAGCAGAATGCCATAAAACAGTGACTTTATCAGATTGAAGAGAACAGAAAAGCCACAGGTAACCATGGCTAGAGTAATTCTTACTGGTGGAAATCTGTGTCTGCCGCCCACAGTTCACATCTGCAGGCCATCTTTTGCATTGTGCTCCATCCTGGGTTCTGAACGCAGGCCTCACTGATGGCAAGAGGAGCGTCTTCTGCTTAGGGTCCCCTCAAAGCCCAAATGAACTGGAGCACAAAACCCTGAGTCTGGTCACTGGCCCAGGCAGCTGCGCTGAGCACTGCTGCCTCAAAGGCACAGGAACAGAGCCGCAGCCCAGGCTCCCGGGCCAGCGTTACCCTCATCACCCTGTGGTGCCTGAGGGTGTAGTTCCTACCTCTGTGGACCACGGACCGAGACTGTCCTTTCAGTGCCTGCCCACAAATCAGAAGCCTCCTCCGATGGGGCTTTTGCACCTCTTAACGGCCCCACACCCAGAGCTACACCCAGATCCTGGGAGGAGGGGCCACGGGGCCCCAGCTGACAGGTGTTTTTGCTGGAAACACACCATGACGCCGAGGTGGGAGAGCGCTGCAGAAATGGGGCTGGGTCTTTGAGACGGGAGAACTAGGTCTCTGTGGACTGAAATCCGCCAGCAGTTACAAGGCTGCTGCTCCTTTTTGAACAAAACCAGCTCCACCACAGCCCAGAATCTCCAAGCCCTCCTCCCACCCCCTGTCTAGCTAAATTTAGGCCCTGTCTGTCCTTTTCCTGTAGGGCGAGAGTATTTTAGGCTCTCTGCTGTGTGGGGCTCCAGCGCACTGTGGCGGTAACTGCAGCTGCCACGTCTGTCGCCCGTCGCTCCTTCCTCCTCCTCCTCCCTCCTCCTCCCACCTGGGGGCAGCCAGAGGAGCCCACCTTGAGTGTGCGCAAGCCAGGGGTGAGGACAGCCTCCCCGAGGAGCTGGGGCTCTGGGAGCCAGCCCCTCACTGCAGCCTCCTGCGCCTAGCGGTCCTCAGTTTATGGAAATGACAGCGAGTGACTGCGGTCCTGATCCCTGGGAAAGCCGCCCCCGCAGCAGCGGCGGAGGCTGAGCAGTGGTGGTGATGTCGGAAGCATTGTGTGCAACCCGCGGGCTGCAGTGGGTCCCGGACTCAGGATGTGAGCACAGCGGCACTGTTTTGCCCACCTGCCCTGAAGCCACGGCAAGATTACTCGGGTGTCTGGTCTGGTCCCAGGAGGAGGACCGTGCATCGCTCCTGAAATAGAATTGATGTATCCGCTGCCACAGCCCCGTTTTTCCCCAAGCATAGAGCTCTTTATCAGGCACCTTTTAAGCAACTAATTAATTTTCACTGCAGAGTGGACTTGAGAGGAAAACAGCCTCCTGCTGCGGAGGAAAAAGCAAGCGAGAAGCAAGGCGTGTTTGCTGTTTCTAATTAAATTGGGAATAGGTGAACTGGAAACCCTGCCAAGTCCTGGCTCTGCCAGCCTCTCGTAGGTCGTCAGGAAGCATCTTTCCAGGAGATTTTTAGCAACAAAATCAAAACCCATTTGGACTCCTGCCTGCTGCCCTTTCCCTCCATCAGCAGACTAGGCATCTGTCTCACGCCAAGTGCTACACCCCAGTGTGTGTGTGTGGGGGGGGGTGAGACAGAGACAGAGACAGAGACAGAGAGACAGAGACAGAAGAGGGTGAATCTGAGAACATAAATTTGGATTAAGTGAAGTCACATGGAATTCAACATCCTCCCCAGGCCTCTGGCCCCCCCATGCCCACCCCGTGGTGGCATCCTGCCTGCCTGACGTCACAGAGGAAGATGGTGGAAATTTTGGGCCAGGTCCTAAAAGGTCAGATCTGAGAATGAATAGGAGGGACAAGAAGGAAAACCATCAACAGTCAGCAACCTGGACTGAAGAGCGCCCTGGAAGCTGCTATTGAAAGATTGGACCCCAGAAGAAGCCCATGCTCAGCCCGAGACAGATGATCTAGGAAGGCCCGGAGACTGGCCAGGTGCTACAAAGACTAGCCTGCCTCCCAGCAGGCAGGCCTATGCACACAGACGGGACGGAACTCACAGCCAGCTTGCCCTGTCTCAAGCTACTCCGGGCCCTAAAACCTGAACCGAAGACAAATAAAGACCCTGAGTCCCAGGTCTCTGCCAGGGAGGAGGCTGAGGGAATAGAAACAGTGGCTTCCACTCTTTTTTTTTTTTGAGACAGGATCTTGCTTTGTAGTTTAGGTTGGCCCTGAACTCATGGCAGTCCTCCTGCCTCTGCCTCCCAAGTGCTGAGATTACAAACTTGAGCCATCATTCCCAGCACTGAGCCACCACGCCTGGCCTTGTCAATTTTTTTTTTTTTTTTGAGACAGGGTCTTGCTTTGCAGTTCAGGTTGGCCCTGAGCTCACTCTGTAGCCCAGGCAAGCCTCGAACTCAGCAATCCTCCTGTCTCTGCCTCCTGAGTGCTGGGATTATAGGCGTGAGCCACCACGCCTGGCACTGTGGTATGTGGTGCTGATTGCTGGTTGATTGCTGGTGGGCGTGACTCACCATGCCCAGCATTGTATGTGGTCACCGGGATCGAACTCAGGACCTTGTGCTTGCGAGGCAGGTGTCGGAACCACTGAACTAGATGTCCAGCCCTGGCTTCCACTCTTTCGTGAGAAGGTGTGGTCTTGGAGACAGGTGTGGACAGAGGATCAGGGCGTGGGGATAACAAGAGGGTGAAGATGGGGACAGACGCACAGGAATTCAGAACCACAGACAAAAATGCTCTCAAACTCCTTAAGAGCTAAAGCTCCACCTGGTCAAGGCTCTGACTTTCACCTTGACCTCCAGAGCGCTGTTGTCATAGACTGTTACACCACCGCCTGGCGTCTAGACAGACCATGATGGAGAGGCTGTGGCGGGACATCCAATAGGCTGACTTCTGTTCCGATTTCTAGGGCCAACTGGCCACCAATGGTCTAACTCTTCCCAACAGTAAGTCCTCTCTGAACCCAAGAACCACACGCGGCCTCACTCCGCCTTCCCTCCACCCCTGCTGTGTGCTGAACCTGTGAGAGCTGCACAGAGAATCCATACAGACCCTGCCCCAGCCCACGGGATGCGCTCTCTCACAGAGGTGTGACCAAGGGACCCAGATTTCCCAGACCTCGCTGAGGTCTGGGTCTTCAGCAGTCAGATTACTGGGCACACGGGGACAGCACACGCTCAGCAGAAGGAGTAGTGCCCGCAGCCACCAGGCAAGAAAGAGCCAGTGACTTGGGAAGCACAGCAGACAGGCAAAGGCCAGGGAGAAGCGGGGCTGGGCCAGGCCCACCCACTAAGGGGCCAAGGCCAGGAGCACAGAGATAGGAATTTCCCAAAGAGGAGGCTGGCACCTGAGACCAGAGTCAGGGATGGGTGGGAGGCAGTGAAGCCATGGTCAGTGCAGAGTGGGGAGGAGCCTTGGGACAGAGCAGGTGAAAACAGAGAGGGTGACTACAAGAGAAAAGACCTATCTGAGAGGTTTTCAGGAGTAGCGAGGACAGAGTTTAGACATGGAAGGTGGCACACAGAGGAATCTTCAGCACTTGGGTAACTGGGTAAAGGTGAAAGAGATAGGACAGTGGAATCACAATGAAGGCTGAGGCGAGGTGCAGGATGCCCAGGTGGAGATACCACCGGTGGCAGAAATACTAGTCAGGAAGAAGCTGGGTGAGCACGAGGCCACCTGGTGGAGCTGGGGAGGGTGTGGGCATCCTGTAGTGGAGAACTTCGCCACCGCCAGACGACCGTGTCACAGAGCACTCGAGAGACCCAGGACACCCTCATCCACAGAAGGGAAACAAGGCTGGGCTCCCCAGAGCTTCCTGAGGCAGGGGCAGCACAGGAGGGACCCTCCCACCCGCATTTACAGTTCCAGTTCTGTCCTGAACCACCTGAACCGAAAGCCAAGCTGAGGCTACTCCAGGGGAGCCATAGGCCACAGGCAGCTCAGCAAGGGAAGCTCCAGACTCCTTTGCTCCAAACAACAGCCCTCTGTCTTAGACTGCGGGGCTAGAAGCCTACGTGCTCTTGACAGAAGATAGCGATGGGGCTGACAGCATCCCCCACAAGTCACTGGGCATCTGCCCAGGTGTCTGTGGGGCTCCTTGAGTTGCCCCCTATCTAGCAGCGCTGAGGGAAGGAACAGCCTCTTCCTTTCCTAACGGGGGTCTTGAGGACGCCCATGGCTGCCCTCACCTCGGCCCTGCTCAAGCAGCCAAGTGAGCCCCACCCACACCCAGGATCAGGCAGCCCCGAGGCAGCTCCTGCAGCTTTTTTTTTTTTTTGGTTGTTTTATTTGAAAACCCCAGGGTGTGTCCCTCTTTCACCACACCCAGCCCCTCCCCGGCCCAGGACAGGACAATGCCACACACACACACACACACACACACACACACACACACACACACAAGGCTGTGAGCTACACACAGGGATAGGGGTTGCACTCACAACAACATTGAAAAAATATACATCATATATAATACACCAGGGCTCCTCTCCACTCCCCAGCCCCACCACCCAGCCACAAAGTGGTCATGAGGGAAGGGCAGCGCTGCAGGACCCCAGGAATTCGAGGGCAGAAAGAGGACAACGAGGGGGAGGAACCTGGGGAGGCGGAGCAGTGCGGATCCCGGAGTGAAATGGAAGGAGGGCTGAGGAATCAGTAGAGCAGCAGGGCAGCCCGCCGCAGGGGCAGGGAAGACAGCCTCCAGGGTCAGGACAGCGGAGAGGGGGCAGGGCAGAGCCCCCCAGCCCACCCCTGCCATCCATGGCTCTCCACGCCTGCCCAGTACAGAGCAGGGCCAGTGGGGGAGACACACCTGGGGGAGCACAGGGGCCTCTGCCGTGGGGGACAGAAAGGGCCACTGGGGTCCTTCACCCCCACTGGAACAGCCAGGGCAGGGCAGGCCCCAGGAAGGGCGGAAGGGAGAGGAGGGCAGGGAGGTGCCAGGAGCGCCACTGGGCCTCCGAGGCTGAGGGCCGCTGTCTGAGCTGCCTGCCCTCAGTCTCTCCCCTCCCCCCGCGTCCTGTTCTCTCCCATCTCTCAGCAGCGGGACTCCCGCGCTCTGCTGCAGCTCAGTAGCGGTGTGGGGGGCTCTCAATGATGCGCCTCTCGTCACTGCTCGGGGGGTCCGCTGCCTCTGAGTCGCTGCTGTCCTCGTCCTCCGGCTGGCCCCCGGCTGCACCCGCCACACAGGCCTGCCGACTCTGGTAGGACTGCACAGGGAGGGACACAGGAATCAGGCCCATGGCCTGCCGCAGCCCACAGCCTCTCCTCCAGGGCTGCCGCTCCCCACTCCTGCCCTCTAGACTTTGCTGAACCCTCCATCCCCAGAGCCGCTCACCTCCATGGGGTTCACGATGATGGTGAGAGCAGAGTCATCCCAGAAGAGGTCTGGGTCTTTGGGGTCACTGGAGGCCCCGGGGGGCCCGCCGGTCCCTGAGACGCGGCGGTGAAGAGAATGGATGCGCACGAGGCCCAGGATGACCATGAGCACCAGGAAGCCCACACACACCACGATGATGAGGGTTGCGGCACTGGGGACCACTGCGGGGAGAGCAGGAGGACATGGGGTGTGACCCACGAGCGGCACTGGACGGGCAGAGGCTGCCCACACAGGAGGACCGCATCCGCTGTGGTCCAGGCCAGGTCAGCAGCCTGACAGGGGAGAGAAATGGGCACCAGCAAGGGCAGAGCGAAGCAGCTGCAGCAGGAGGCGCAGAGAGCATGGGGAGGGAGGCGAAGGCCGGGGGAGGGGACACTGCTGGCCAGCACCGCAGTGACAGCGACAGAGAGAGGACAGGATCTGCTCAGGCTCGGGGAGAGGGGCCAGGGGGAGGGACAGCAAGGGGCAGCCATGAGGGCTTGACCAGGCAGGAGCGGATGCAAGCTCCAAAGCCCCGCGGCAAGAAGCCCTTTCACTCACCCACCTGAGCCAGGCTCGCTCCTGCTCAAGGACGCCTCCCTCCTCCTTGTGGGCTCAAGGCTTCTGGCCGTGCGGAGCGTCTGCTCCCTCCCAGCCTCCCTCAGATGTGTCCTGGGCTTCCCCTCCACACTCCCCTTCTTCCCACCCCTCAGCCTCACTCTGATGCCCAGGTTCAGGGGGATGTGGACTCTGACAGGCAGTGAGAGGCGGAAGGGCACCTGCACCCGCACACGGACCTGCGAGCTGATGGCGGACAGACAGACGTGCGTGCACAGGCACAAGCCCACGAAGAACACATGGGCACACAGCTGGATAAAGGTCACCACACCCCACATCTGAACTAGGCCCCTGCCGGCCTGCACACCCATCCTCACCATCCACCTGGCCACCCAATCAAATATCGGAATTAATGGAACATGCCTTAGCGTCTCCAGAAAGGCGCGGAAGAGCCACAGGTGCAGAGCCACCCAGCTCCCTGCCAGCTGAGCAGACCAAGCGAGCCCCTGCAGGAGGACATAAGCAGTGCAGGCCTGGGCCATGAGCGCGGTGAGGGAGGCGGCAGTGAGCAGCGCCCGGCCCACCCTCAGCACACACACGCACAGCGTGCGGAGAAACACGAGGAAGCACGTCAGAGAGGCCTCCAGCCCCAGGGACACCATGTGGAGGTAGAGACCCCACAGGTGCAGCCATAGGCCCAAGGCCTTGCTGGACAGCTGAGTCACAACAGGCCACATGAGAACACTCAGTCCCCTGCCAAAGAGCCACTTTGTGTGATGGTGCACAGGCAAGCCACCGGGCACACACTGCATTCCTGCCCAGCCTGAGAGTCACCTACAGCCTGAGATGCATGTCGGGACAGAGCAGAGCAGAGCAGAGAAGCACACGACCCATGAGACCCCCACACCCCGCCACAAACGATCTCCTCACCAGCCACCAGGACACGCACACTGCCACCTACTCCTGGGCGAGCAGGTGTGTGCAGAAGGCCTGCCTGGGCAGCACTGCCAGCCACACTCCTCCCAGAAGCCACCCTGAGGGCTCTCTGCCAAGTGGGTCCCGGTCCTGACCTGTCCCATAGCCTGCTTGGGGCCACTTGCCAGAATAAGCTGTCTGCCAACGCAGCGTGGTGGGCAGGCTCCCGGCGCTGCTCCAGGGAAGAGGGGCCAGGCACAGGAACGTTTTCAACTGTCCGTGAATGGGGAGGAGGAACCAGAAGCCAGAGCTGCCCTCCTGCCCACTGCCTAAAATACCCCTTCTATCTCCAAGTCAATGGACAAGGCCACAGACGGCTCCAGTGGCTAAGTCCTCTGCCCAGTGCCCTAAGTCCTCGGCAGGCAAACTTGCACTTGGGCACCAGGAGAACAAACCAACGTCTCTGGGGTGTGCCCTCGTCAGTGCGCTTGTCCCTCTGAGCCCCGGGCTGGGGAAAAAATCCAGGCTGGTCATCGGGAATAAGAAAGGGTCACAAGAAAGGCGAAACACAGGCAGTCTGCAGGCCAACCAGCCTGGTTAGTTTATCATGACCCAGGAGACCAGGCAGATGGATGGGAGGATTTTAAAATTCGCTACAGACAAAAACCAAGAATTTAAAAAGGTCAACCGGGCGTGGTGGCTCATGTCTGTAATCCCAGCACTCAGGAGGCAGAGGCAGGAGGACTGGTGTGAGTTCAAGGCCAGTCTGGGCTACACAGTGAGTTAAGGACACCCTGAACCACACAGTGAAACCCTATCTCAAAACACCAAAAAAAAAAAAAAAAAAGAATTTTAAGAAATTCAATCAGCTCTTCTTGCTGTATCAGATTCAGTCAGTTCCTTCTGCTCTTGAGCAACCTCTCTGGCCAAGTGTCAGGGCCGTGTCTGACTGCAGGGGCTCAGTGCAAATCCCTGTCCACAACCCCATGTTGTCCCTCCCTTATGAACAAAGAGCCTCAGCAGGTCGTCTTCCTGCTTAGTCTGGAGCTCCCAGGACTTCTCTTAAAGTACATGGTAGTTCATAGCCGAGCACTGCACAGCTGTCTGAGTTTTCTTCCCTTTAGCCACAAGGAAACCCAGAGCCAAAGCCCTGGGCACACCCGCAACTGTACAGGGCATCTCATACACCCTGGATGAAGTGACCTTACTCGCCAGCTACACCTTGCCCGTTTTGGTCAGTAACCTTTCTTCCTCATTCATTTTCTTTTCAATCCTATTTTTTTGGTGAGTTTTTCTAGGAAGTTTCAGATTCTTGTAGGAAACAAAATGAGGAAATGGCATCCAAATTTTGCTGGATCCCAAAAACACAGGGAATTTTTTTTTTTTTTTTTTTTTGAGACAGGGTCTCACTTTGTAGTTCAGGCTGGCCCTGACCTCACTACGTAGCCCAGGCAAGCCTCAAACTCAGCAATCCTCTTGCCTCTGCCTCCCGAGTGCTGCGATTACAGGTGTGAGCCACCACACTGGGCACTGTGGTGTGTGGTACTGATCACTGGTGGGCATGAGTCACTATGCCCAGCATTGCTCTATGTGGTCACTGGGGATGAAACTCAGGACCCTGTGCCTGCTAGGCAGGCATCTGAACTACTGAGCTAAATCTCTGACCCAACACAGGGATTTTTGAGAACCCCTGACACCTAGTTGACACCTCAGATACTCCACTGGCATTGTTCAGGGATGTCGCTTAAACCCCAAGAGTTTTCAAAGGTCCTGAGTGACTGGTGACCATCCTGTTTGAGGTAACCACATATCCTTTCTCGCCCTTCTCGGATAATCTTGTTCACCCTTAACCGCCCTCCCAGATTCCCAAACCCCCATCCTTCCTCACTTTTTGTGCTGGTCTACCTTCTATCCAAGGTCCAAACTCAGACTCCACCTAGGACCCCTGCTCCTGACCATCCCCGGGATCTGTGCCTGGAGCCACAGAGAAACAGCCTCCGTCCCACTAGGCGAGATGGTATCTCCTCCTGCTTCGAACGATTAATTTGATATTTCAAAACCACAATTCCGCAACATCACCCTTGGGCTCTGGAAGTGGGAAGGAGGAGACCTGGGAGTCAGAAAAGGGCTCCGGAACTGGTTTGACGAAGCGGAGCACCTCAGAAGCCAGGTCCCTCTCCAAGGCCCAGTGCCGAACTCTTGACCCCTGGACCTGCCCAGGCCAAGAAAACGGAAGAAGCAAAGGTTGCCTACAGTTCGCAGCTGAAATCCAGAGAGAAGTGTGGGGCCTGGACTCCAGCTCAGAAAAGGGTGGGAGGAAAAGGAAGAGGGAGTAGAAACCCCCAAAGACTCAAAAACATCAAAATTTAGTTCACTACAATGTCTCTATTGAGTAAATATTATACAACATGTCTTTGAACCTTCCTTTGCAATTTGGTCATGCTTTTGCAGTAGCAGTGGGTATTAAACAGGACTTTCTCACTAAGCTACATCTGCAGCCCATTTTTTATTTTATATTTTGAGACAGAGTATTGCTAAATTGTTAAGTTGCCCGGGGTTGGGCTCAAATCTGTAATCCTCCCACCTCAGCCTCCTCCCATATTAAGGTTACAGGTGGGCACCACATGTGGCCTTGATTTCCAGGCCTGAGGGCCATGTAGGGACAGCCTCCTGGGGTCACACTCTCTGGACCCCAGCACTGGCCCCACCTCTATATTTGATCTCCTTGTTCCTCTGTTTCTTTACTCTTAAGTGGAACAACTTTAACACCAACTTCCTTTGTTGTTTGCAATGGCCAGGTGAGTTCACATGTGTGTAAACATGCTGATGGGCAGAGTGAAGCTCCTGTTGTTTGACAACCTTCCTCTTCCCATCATCTGTTTTGAGTGTTGTTTTCCTGACGGTGTTCGGACACCACAACTTTGCCCAAGACAGCACTCGGGAGCCTCTTGAGAACCACCTCAGTGCCCACTGCACAGCCTTCTGACACTCTTTAAAAGGGACAAGTCTGAGCAGGCTCAGTGTTTACAAAATTAAAGTGATTTCCAGAGCCAACTCTGACAAAAGTAGATGATTCAATTGGATAATAGTGAACAGGGCCAAAGGCAAATTGTGACCCAAAAGTGTACCTTACAACTGACTTTGAAAACAACTCTACAACAGAATTCCAGAACTTAACTTCAGCACTGTCAGCACCTCTGGTCAGTCTTTTGACGTGTAGAAAGGCTTGTTTTAAAAAATTAAATGTTAGGCTGGAGGATTAGCTCAGTGGTTCCGGCGCCTGCCTCGCAAGTGCAAGGACCTAGTTCGATCCCCAGTAACCACATATATTGCTGGGCGTGGAGACACGCCCACCGACAATCAACACTGCATACCACAATGCCGGATGTGGTGGCTCACGCCTGTCATCCCAGCACTCGGGAGGCAGAAACAGGAGGATTGCTGAGTTCGCGGCAGCTTGCCTGGGCACCATAGTGAGCTCAGAGCCAGCCTGAACTACAAAGCGAGACCCTGTCTCAAAAAGCAAGAAAAAAAAAATTAAATGTTAAGTATAAGCTTCCAAAATAGTTTGCAACTTCATAAAAAGAAGAGAAGCTCCATGGAAGGAAGACTGGGACATAATAGGCCATATTAAGAGTGACCTCCTCGCCAGGTGTGGTGGCTCATGCCTGCAATCCCAGCACTCGGGGAGGCAGGGGCAGGAGGATTGCTGAGTTTGAGGCCTGTCTGGGCACCATAGTGAGCTCAGGGCCAGCCTAAACTACAAAGCGAGACCCTGTCTCAAAAAAAAAAAAAAAAGAGTGACCTCCTCTATGGTAAAGCCTGGCTCGCTTCTCTTCCACACTGTGTTCCTGGTATTTCTACAATCAAGTGACTCTTAGATTGGAAAAAAAAAAAAAAGTTATGCCACTGGCAAAGGACCATGGGCAGGGACAAGACTGCTCCAAAGGCAGCACCCATCTGGAAGTAAACCTTGGCATACTTTGTTTCAGAAATATTCTGACGACTTGGCAGACAGCATGTAATTATAGTAACTCTCTCCTTGAAGGAAGGACAGTATCAATCCTATAATTCTTTTATATCCCAAACAATTTTAAATCAGTTGCTAGTCCCTGCGAGTGTTTAATCAATGTCGAGCTATTACAGAAGATCTCTAGGCCCAGAGCTACTTTCATATGTCTGGGGTCAGCAGAAACAGCACGGACACCCATGCTCCACTCATACGCCACAAAGACTGATTCCAGCATAAGAGCCCGACAGTGACCAGGTTACCGACTGACGAAGGGGTAAGTCTGAAGCTGCCTACCAGGTAGGCACCAAGGAACAGAATCCATGGCTCCACCCTGCGCCTCTGTCCCACAGGTAAAGGGGCAGTGCCTTGCCCCCCCCCCCACTCCCCGTCCATCCTGCCTCAGCTTACGTACTGGAGTTCCGGTGGGAGCTGGCCAGGCTGTGCCCAGCCATCTCGGGAGGAGGCTGGTGACCGCGGTGCAGGAACTGCTGGGAGCTAAGCACATGACTGGGGTGGGCCACCCGGTCCATGCTGTGCAACACGTTGACCTGGGCAGAAGAAAGGTCCATGGCACGTGTGCTCCGCACCTCCAGCCCACAGCCTAGCACCACTTCTAACTGCAACCCCACATCGTCCTCTACACAGGCCCAGACCAGGAGTCCCTGAAGCGGCGGCGTCCCTGCCCACCAGCCACAGCCTGCCAGGCAGCTATGCCAGCGGGGCTCTCCGGTACCTCCACAATGAACTCGTTGCTGGAATAGCGGCCATTCATTTCTGAGCAGGATAGCCGGAACTTCCGTGCATAGAGGGCAGCTCCGTGCCGCAGCCGGTAATGAGCCTGCCTCAGGATCTCCTCGTATACAGTGATGCTCTCCACACCTGGGGAAAAAAACACATGTCCAGGGGCCAGTGGAGGCCTCGCTCGACTCCCACCAGACTCCGCAGGAAAGCCACAGAACGGCTGAGCCCATCCGCAATGCCCACTCTCTACTCCACTCTGGCGCACTGGGGTAGAGCCAGCGAGGCTCCATCTCCTGCTGTCCTTCTCGGGCAGCTCTGTGGCTTCTGGGAAGGACAAGACGGAAGGGAGGTGACAGGCAGGAGAGAAATGGAGGTGGATACACAGGCTCAGTGAGGCCTGGAAGGGGATGGAAACAGGAAGGGTGGCCGTAGGCATCTTCTCCATTCTCCCACCCGCAGGAGCATTCCGGGAGCCACCAACTCTCCCTCCCCAGCGATTACTACTAGACAGTCACTGACTCAAGGCCACAGAGCATGCAGAGCAGTGAGGAGACAGGGCGGGTGACCGATAGCACCAAACAGCGAGAGGATCCGAAAGCTCGTAGAAGGGAGGGATGACAGAGGCCTGGAGGGAAACAGAAGCGAAGCCAGGGACAGAGGGGAGGACAGAGGAGAGGGGAGAATGTGTGGAACCAACAGCCCAGCGTACTTCCCCAGGCGCAATCTGGAAGCCAGAGAGCCTTCCGGCTAGGGGGATACACGTGGCACTGGGCCACCTCACAGGGCCTGGAAGGAGGACCCGGCTGCTTCCTTTGGGCCGGGGACACCACACACAGCACAAGCTCTTGGCCCACTGACCAGTGATGGTGAGGTAGGCAGACGTGTTGGTGAGCTCCAGGCCTCGCTGCTGCACAGACGCCACGTCCAGGAGCAGGCTTTCCTTCTCAGGGTCCAGGTCGTCACCCACCAGCGAAATCTCACAGCCATCCAGGTTGTGCACGATCTCATCTGACATGCGTGTGTCCGTCACTGGGTGGGAGAGAACCAGGGTCTGGGTCAGAGCCGGGCCCACGGAGGGGCTGAGACTTGGCCATCACCATCGCTCATGGCCACCTTCCCGCCCCTCCCACAGAGGGCTTTCCAAAAGGGAAGTCAGCGTTGTTTTCGTGAAATTGTCAGGCACGCTTTCCTTCATCCATGACAGAGTAGCCATCCAAACGCATGAGGGACTCATTCTCCGTCTCCATACCCACGTTAGCCCCTCATTCTTCTTGGAGACCTGGGCCCCTGGATGTCATCCTGGGCCACCCTCACCTGTGCCCTGCCAACTTTCATCCTTCCTGGCCTCCACTTGGTGAGAAATGGAGCAAGTGATTTGAAGATCGGGGAACAGAGGAACACCCTCGGGTCCCTCGAAGTCCATAGCAGGGCGGGCAAAATGGGCAGTGCCACTTAGGAGAATCTGGGGAGCGTCAGGCTGAAGAACCACCACGTAGCCCTCTACTTCAGGGATAGAGACACAGGATTCTTCGCTGAAGCACCTACAAGAAAGGGGAGACAGACCACCTGTGACCCCAGCACTCTCTCTCTCAAAATCTAGATTGTTTCATCACTCTGGGCCTCCATCTCTACAGCAGAGCACCCCCTGTCCAGGGTGGGGGGGACTAGTATGGAGGAAAAGCATCCCCATCCCACAGCGAAATTTAAAGGGTCAGGGACAAAAGTTAAGACACCCCCAAATCTCTGGGGGTGATGACATCATTAATGCTGTAGCCCAAGATTACAGAACATCTATCAAATTGTATCTTAATAAAAAAGAAAGAAAGAAAGAAAATGAACTGGCAAAAATGTACTTATACATGTAGTTCTTTATCCAGGTGGTTACAAAATATACATAGTCACTACATATATATGGTCTCAGTATGCTGTCTGTCAGATGTTGTCCCCAAAATATAAGGAAGGATCTGTCAAAGGTTGTCCTTTTCCTTAGCACATCTCCCACTCCCTTAAGTATCAGAGAAACTGATCAGTAGCTGAGACCATCCGACCTTGGACTCAGGCCCACCACCCTGCAGGCTGACTGACCTGGGCATCAGTCCTAAAGGACTCTGCCACTCTGAACCAACCAACAGGGTAGCCGCCCAGGACCCAGCTTTCCACAGCAACTCCAGCCCCACCCTTTGTCAACAGCAGTGACACCTGTCTCACAGTACTTGCTGATTTATGAACCACTTTCTATCATTTTATTAAAACCTGTTTCCATGCTGCAGAATAGGAATAAGAAATCAAAGCTCTTAGGTCAAGTATCAGGCACACATGAGAAATACTGTTGATGGCCAAATTTAAATCCATTCTTCTTATTCCAAATCCACTGATCTTTTCACTAAACCACAGCTACCATGTGGAGCCTGGGTTGGCACCAGGGAAATGTACCACAAAGAAATTCCTGCTTTGGTTTGAATGTATTCCCCAAAAAGTATGTGTGAAATTTAATCCCCCATGCAAGTGTTAGGAGGTGCGGCCTAATAGGAGGGCTCATGAGTAGATTAGTGCTAATTATGAAAGGACTGCAAGTCTGCTCTGTCTCTGTCTCTCTGTCTGCCTCTCTCTCCCTCTCCCTGTTTTCCACCATGAAATGACAATACCAAGACAGCCCTCGTCATATGCTACACTCTATAAGTCACCTAGTCCCAGGGACTCCATTGCAACAGCACAAAACCAACTGGGACAGGAAATCGCTATCAGAAAAGAGCCTCAAAGTGTGGGAGTTGCTCTGGACCTGGGCAGTGCTGAAAGGCTGGAATTCTGGGGAAAACTTGTGTTTCCACAACGGACCATAAAGCAGATTCTGTGAGCACTCTTAAGAGCAACGTGTCAGGGAATCCATGGAACTGCTCAGAAAGTATCCAAGAGGTCGTCATCAGGACACTGGAAGGACTGTGGGCAACTTATCAGCTATTCTGATAAAGTCTCTTTAAAAAAAAAAGGAGGACTTGGGCTGGAGGGTTAGCTCAGTGGTTCCAGCGCCTGCCTCGCAAGCACAAGGACCTGAGTTCGATCCCCAGTAACCACATATAATGCTGGGCGTGGAGACACGCCCACCAACAATCAACACCGTATACCACAATGCCAGCCGTGGTGGCTCACGCCTGTCATCCCAGCACTCGGGAGGCAGAGACAGGAGGATTGCTGAGTTCACGGCAGCTTGCCTGGGCACCGTAGTGATCTCAGGGCCAGCCTGAACTACAAAGCGAGACCCTGTCTCCAAAAAGCAAAAAAAAAAAAAGGAGGAGTAGTGGGCTGTGATTTAGTCAATGGTCCTGGCACATGCCTAGCAAGCGCAAGGTCCCTGGTTCAATCCCCAGTAACCACATACAACAATACCAGGCTTGGTAACTCACGCCCACCAGCAATCAGTACCACATACCACAGTGCCGGGTGTGGTGGCTCACGCCTGTAATCCCAGCACCTGGGAGTCAGAGGCAGTAGGATTGCTGAGTTGGAGGTTTGCCTAGGATACATAGTAAGCACAGGGCCAGCATGAGCTACAAAGCGAGACCCTGTCTCAAAAAAAAAAAAAAAAAAAAAGACTACCCAAAAAGGAGGACTATCTTCCTGGATAATCATAAAGACTATCCTTGTTATAAACTGATGAAAAAAATGGCTAAATTACGTCCATGACTGAGGGTTTTCTGGAAAGCAGAATTTAAGAGCAGTGAACTAGAATATTTGGTGAAAGAAAAATGCTAAGCAAAATACTGAAGGAGCTGTGTAGCAACTTTTAGCCCTGTACAGTAAGATGAGAAAGGAAGAGAAATGATTTAAAGGTAGAATTTATCATTAAAAAGAAAACAGATCTCAGGGGCTTAAAGAATTCCTAGCATAGGGCCGGAGATTTAGCTCAGTGGTTCCCGCGCCTGCCTCGCAAGTGCAAGGTCCTGAGTTCGATCCCCGGTAACCACATACAATGCTGGGTAACCACATACAGTGCTGGGCGTGGTGATTCACACCCACCAGCCATCAATACCACATACCACAGTGCTGGGTGTGATGGCTCACGCCTGTGATCCCAACACTCCGGGAGGCAGAGGCAGGAGGATTGCTGAGTTCCAGGTTTGCCTGGGCTACATAGTAAGCTCAGGGCCAGCCTGAACTACAAAGTGAGACTGTCTCAAAAAAAAAAAAAAAAAAAAAGAATTCCCAGCATGACCCAGTAAAAACTAAAAATGTGCACCTAAGTATGGCAAGTGACCCTCTGATGAATAGAAAGAAGCAAAGGACCATTCCTCAAGACACAGGAGCACAGCCCCAAAGCCACTCCAGAGACCTTCCAACAGACTGAGATCCCACAAGAAATTGGCACCCACCACCCTATGCCCCTCAAGGCTTTGTCCCCGACATTCTGGGGCAGTGCCCCTTGGCCAGGGCTCCATCATCTCAGATCTTCCTTGACCACTGCTCTGAAGGGGACCGGGAGGATGGTGCGGGCTCATCGGGAACTCAGAATGCGAGAGCTACAGGGCCGTGGCTTCATCCATGTGGGATCAGAGGACATCTGCACAGCTTGCAGACTCAAGCAGAGATGGGTCACTGGGAAAAGCCACCACTGAGTATTTCCCACGCAGGCAACAATAAGCGGAACTGGGAAGTGAAGTCTCCACAAGGCAGGGTCACCACAGAGACCCCCAAACTCTGTGGAGCTCCCACCATGCAACACTGGCCTAGGAGAACTATGCGTGCTTCGGGGCTGAGCCCAGCCTGGGGGACTGAGTCCCAGGTGTCCAGGGGGTCCCCTGGGGCTGAAGCCTGCTCTGGAGTCTCAGGACTTGGTGCTGGAGCCCCAACAGCCTGGGGACCCCTTGAGACCAGTTGTCCTTTTTTTTATTTTGATCTTTCTTTATGGCTCCCTTGTGGATGGGGAGTGTCTGTCCCATGCTTGTCCCACCACAGCACTTTGGAAATAGGTCACTTCATTGTTCATCCTCACGGGTGGGGTACCAGCCGGGGGGAACCGTGCCCTGAGCCTCGCCTGCATCTGACTTAGGTGAGGCTGGGGTTCCGGACTGTGATGTGGTTAGAATGAGACAAGACTTCGGGGTTACTAGGACAGATAACTGTGTTCTGCATGGGAGAAGACAATAAATTTGGGGGCCATGGGCCAAATGCTATGCTCTAAAGGTCCGCTTCCAAAAAAATCACTTGTTGGGGCCGGAGGGTTAGCTCGGTGGTTCCGGCGCCTGCCTCGCAAGCGCATGGTCCTGAGTTCGATCCCCGGTAACCACATATAATGCTGGGCGTGGAGACATGCCCACCAACAATCAACACCGCATACCACAATGCCGGACATGGTGGCTCACGCCTGTCATCCCAGCACTCGGGAGGCAGAGACAGGAGGATTGCTGAGTTCCAGGCTTGCCTGGGCTACATAGTGAGCTCAGAGCCAGCCTGAACTACAAAGCGAGACCCTGTCTCCAAAAAGCAAAAAAAAAAAAAAAATCACTTGTTGGAAACTTTAATACCCCATGGAGTGGTGCTGAGAGGCCTAATGAGAGGTGTTTCGGTCATGAAAACTCCACTCACGAGAATGAGTAGGTGAAAGGTGGGCTACAGAGGACTGTAGTAGCAGGTCTCTGTCTCTCTCTGTCTCTCCCCTCCCCTTCCCTCTGCACCCCTTCCTCCCTGCTATTCCACCAGGGGATGGCACACCAAGGAGTCCCTGGCTAGACAAACCATCCAGTCTCGGGTGTCCTGTCACAGCAGTGCAGAAGGAACTGAGACAAGAAGAACAAGAAGATTCCACAGGGAGCCGGTCACTGCGGAGCAGGGACTCACACACTTGCGGGCACTAACAGAAGTGATGCACAGAGAGAGCTCTAATTATTCCTGTCACCCAGCCAGCCCAGCTGCGCAAGCAGCGGGTGTGATGAGCTCAGGGCCCTGAAGTTTCCAAGGTCCACAGCTTGCTGACTCCGGTCCCACACAGACTAGGGACCATGAAGGAGGAGGAGATACTTGACCCAGCAGAAAGGAATGGTGAGGAGCACAGTAAAGGGAACAGAGCAGTGTGAAAAAGAAAGGGAGGCAAGCGTGCTGAGGATGTCAGTCAGTGGTACAGTCGCTGTCCCGTGTGTGCCAAGGCCTCAGATTCCATCTCCATCTCCAGCAAACACACACACACACACACACAGTGGGGAAGAAAGAGAAGGAAAGGGGGAGGGGCAAGGGAGGCAAGCACACATGGCTGGCAGCTCTGACAGTGGTGATGAGAGCCCACTCTATAAACCAGGCGCAGTGCACCTGTAATCCCAGCTCTCTGGGAGGCTGAGACAGGAGGATGGCAAGTGAAACCCAGCCTGGGAAACTTAAGGACTTAGCAAGACCCGGTTTCAAATAAAAGTTTACAAAAGGGCTGGTGATGTAGCTCAATGTGAAGGCCCTGGATTTCATCTTCAATACCACAAAAAAAAAAAAAAAACACAGGGCCAGAGATTTAGCTCAGTGGTTCTGCCACTTGCCTAGCAAGCCCAAGGTCCCCGGTTTGATCCCGGTAAGCACAGACAATGATATATTGGGCGTGGTGACTCATGTCCACCAACAATCAGTATCACATCTCACAGTGCTGGGCGTGGTGGCTCACATCTGTAATCCCAGCACTCAGCAGGCAGAGGCGGGAGGATTGCTGAGTTGAGGCTTGTCTGGGCTACATAGTGAGCTTGGGGCCAGCCTGAGCTACAAAGTGAGATCCTGTCTCAAAAAAAAAAAAAGAGTCCATTTTTAGTTTTATTCCATGGACAGGAAGTCATTGCTGTCTTTTTTTATCATAGAGAACATTGACAAAAGGCCAAATTTAAGATCACCACAGGATAGACAGTGAACTAAAACTACATCAAGTAATTGGGAGGCAACAAAAATGGAAAAAGGACAGATTCCAGACTCCTGCACCAGAGTGGATTCAGTGATCTGATAGGGAACAGACACTAAAGACGGAGGAGCCAAAGATGCCTCCGGCTTCAGGTCTGGATGATACAAAGATAGAGACGCCATTAGAAAGAGAAGTTGGGGCCAGGCCTGGTGCTGCACACCTCCCAGCATTATGGCTGGAGGATTGCAAGTTCAAGTGCAGCCTGAGCAACAAAGGGACAGCCCACCTCAGAACAGAATTTTCAAAGGGCTAGTCATGTAAGTCAGTGTGAAGGGCCTGAGTTCAATCCCCAGCACTGAAAAGAGGAAGGGCTATTATGGTGAGTGGCCACTTTGAGCACTGGTTATTTCTAAAGCTAATGATTTCAGAGTTAGCTCATCTGGGTTGAGGTGCTAACAGAACTTCTGGACAGAGGCTGCTGGAAGCAGCTGTGGACTCCAGAGCTACGGAAGAGAAAAAGCTGGAGAAGAGACATGGTTTCCATTGTTCAGAGGTGATGCCCTGAGTAGACAAGTCTCCTAAGAAACAGATTCAAACTTTTCAAAATTTTTAACTCTTGGAAAACTTGCATTTATTTAAGCATGGGCCAAATGGTTACATAAATCTGGCTTTTAATCTGGCCCAAGTACTAACAACAAGAAGCCACATGGACAAAGGCAAGGATATACATCAGAGAGGTGCTGCTACATCTGTCTGTCTGTCTCCGTCACACACACACACACACACACACACACCCCTCTATATTTTCCCCCACATTCCCAGGGAATTATTAAAATGGTAACAACCATGAGGTAGGCTTAGACAAGGAAAAACCAGAGCTTCTTTCTCAACCTCCTAAGAAAATGTGCTCCCTTCCCTCCCTCTTTAAAGAGTCCACAGTGGCTTCCTTGGATGAGCCTCCAAGGAAGCCTGAAAGAGCTGGGAGCCGTTTACAGAGAACTCCTCCACTGAGCTCCACCTCAGGACAAAACCAGCGCCCTTCCTTCTGGTGTGGCTCGAGGACGCTGAAGGGGAAGGTGACTCTTTGGCCTCCACAGGACTGAGTGTTCACGATGCACAGGAACGCATGGTGAGAGCCCACTCACCTGACACAGCCTCCCTCTCCATGACCCTCAGCTCCAAAGCCAGACCAGTGGCCTAACTCCCAAAAGCAGCTGGCTCTGTCTCCACCGCTCTAAGCAAAGCCTGATAATCAGCCCACAGACCAAAGGGCTCAAAGCCTCAGGATGAATCCGAGATGTTTATCTTCAACTGACTGGAGAAACTGAGGCACAGGAGGAAGAATGCAGGTAATGCACCTGCTTTGGCAGTATCTCCAAAAGAAAGGTGCAGGCACCGTGCTAAGCTGTGAAATGCCTCTAGGAGACAGTCAACCTTTACAGTCTAGGCCCTCTGCTGGATGCCACCGCTTAACTCTCATGATGATCTCTTAGACTCTCTCATTAGCCTTCATTTGACAATTTTATTTTAAAACACTAGCAACAGAGCCCATGTCTTTTATTACTTATGCTCTCAATCTGTATTTATGGTGTCTCTCAATCTGTATTTTTAAGTACCTAATATTGCCTAAACCTTGAGATTTTTTTTTTAAAAGAATTCAAAACCATTCACTTAGAAGTAAAGAAACTGTACCAGATAGTACACATCTTTGTCTTTCTGGTCCATATACAGCCTCAGCTCCAACCATGGGCCAAACTGTGCTCTAATAAAACTATGTCTACCAAACAGATGGTAAGCCTGGGACCATAGGGTGCCAATCCCTAAACTTGGCTCCTTACATTTGCCTTGCAGGGTCTTAGTGAAGCAGATTAAAACGGCAAAGCAAACCACATTCATTCTCTGCCCAAGGCCATCCTGCCAATTAGTGCTGAGTCGGATTAATATCAGTCCCCTCGGCTCCTAGTCTCTGTCCCACTTTACACATCAGCAAAGGGACCATCAGAACCCCAAGATGACGATCTGCCTGCTGGGAATCCGAAGCTAGACCAGGCTATCCTCCCAGCATTACAAGGTCCCTGTCCCCTCTGAGGCTCAGCGAGCTCGGTGACATCTCAGCCAACCCGGGAGACACAGGCAGCTTGGACTGTCCCCCCGCCCAGCACTCACTTGACGGCGGTGGTGAGGCGCAGGGGCCTGACACCAGGCGTGGCAAAGCGCAGAGTGTTCATGTAAGCCACATGCTGCAGGGCATGGTTGAAGGTCTCCACATCATCCCCCTCCAGGGTGAGCAGGGACTGCGAGGGGTTCACGTGGACCTGGGTCCCAGACAGACACAGCTGAGAGCAGGACAGGAGGCAGGAGGAAGGAGCGCAGGGAGAGAGGTGGGGGGGCAGGGGCCATGCTGGGAAAGAGAGGGCCAGGGAGGGTCTATACCTTCATGCCTTTGCCCAGGCTCTCGAAATCCCTATAGTCCAGCCCCTCCCGGCATGCATAGAGGCACTCGATGACCTCGCGGCTCTCCAGGCGACCTGAGCGCACGCTGAAACCAGCCAGGTAGCCATGGAAGTAGTGGTGGATCAGCAAGGGGTCTCCTAGGGCAGGAACACAGGGTCAGGCTGGGCAGTGAGAGGAGGAAAGAAAGAGGAGAGGAGGAGGAGGGGCCTGAGAAAAAGGGGTAAGAGGATGAGCAGGCTGATAAATAAGGAGAAACTTAGAAAGAAAAAGAAGGAAAGAGATTCAATGTGAGAGAGAAGTGAGGCTAAGGGACAGGCTGGGATGGGAGAGATGGAACCAGACGGTTGAGGCTGCAGCTCAGGGACACACGGCGATCACCTAGCGTGTGCCCAGCACGCCAAGAGAAAAGGGAGGTGCACAGGAAAGAGTAACGCTGGGGAGAGAGAAAGGTGAGAAACAGAAGCAGCAAAGGGAGACAGACAGAAGAAAGAAACAGGGCAGAAGGGGAGGAGAAACTCAAAAGGAAGGTGGAGGCTGCAGGAGTGCTCGGACAGTCAAGCAAGGAGCCAGGGTGGTTAGCGTAGGCTTCGCGGACGCCCAGATCTGCCCCTCCCACACATCTGCCTCCTGTCGCCTCCTTTCTGCCTGGAAAGCCAGCGAGGAAGGCCTTTCCTGCACCTCTGGGCAGGAGAAACACCCGGTACCCAGCCTGGCTGCTGGGGCAGTCTCTGCCTGGCTGGCATTCCACAGGCTCTGCCCCTGGTGGCCCGTGACGTAGTAACTAGAGAGGCCGGGAGAGATTCGGGCGGGAAAGAGCACAGATCTGAAAACGGGAGAACTCCGGGGTCCTAGGTGTTCCACACAGAGTACCTCGGGCGGGGTCCGTACTGTTGTCTCCTCCTTTTTCCTTCTCTTTGTTCTTCTCCTCTGGGGACAAACACCAGTGGCAGTGATCTCAGAGTGGTGGGACAGCAGGCAAGAAGAAGAAGCCCTCATGCGCACTAGGTCTGGTGTCCTCTCACCTGAGTCCCAACCCCAATTTCCCAGACCTCTGGTACCGGTACTCCCCCAAGTATGTCGCAAGGGAGCACGCGGGCCTGGCCAGAGGGGCACACACATGCTCTCCTGGAAGAAGACACCAAGGAAAAGGCCAGAAGTGAGAGGGCTGATGTCCCTCTGAAGGGTCACAGTCACCTGGCGTGACTGGAAACCAGCATCACTTTGACGGAACAGGGTCAAAACTGCCTGCAGCTACAGGAAATGAGATTCTGTGGACGCTGGAGAAGGGAATTCCTCCAACTCAGGGGAGACGGGGCTGGCACACAGAGCCCATGGTAACCCCAGTGGACATGGTTCAGGGTGACCCACCCACCGCAGGGATATACAGGGGCAGGAAAAGGCTGTCCTGGCCCTCAGCAGCCTCCCTCCCCGCGCCACCCCAACCTCTGAGTCTTCGCCGAGAGGAGGGGAACCTACCTGTCCAGCAGGCTCCTATCATGAGCGCCGGTTCCCTCCGGGGTGGGTGGATGAGACCGTTGTCGTGGATGAGGGCAGGGTCGAAGGAGATGCCGTCGGCATAGAGTGTGACGGTGGGGAACTCGAGGTTCAGAGCATAGTGGTGCCACTCGTCATCACAGACCTGGCAGAGCAGGGTGAGGATGAGAAACCCCGTTACTCCCTCTGCGGGGAGCCAGCCTCAAGCACAGTCCCGTCTCCTAGGAGACCGGACAGCCTTGCATATTCCCAGTTCTACCAAGGCCAGATCAAGAAATAACATTCTTGTCCCAAATCTACTAGGCAGCCACCCTAGCATGGAGAATTCCACTAGTCAAGCTCAGGTACTAGATCAAACTCAGGACCTTGTACTTGAGAGGTAGGCATGGTGCCACTGAGCTTCCTAAATTTTTAAAATTGTAAACAGAGAGTTGGGCACAGTGGTTTGAAAGCCTGTGACTCCAGCTACGTGTACGGCTGAGGCAAAGAGGGATCAGTGGACCCCAGCAGCTCGTGGCCAGCTTGGCCAGCACAGCAAGACCCCACCTCAGAAACAAAAGCACTACAAGCCTAATGCTGTGTTAGTAAACAAATTTCTCCAAAACTGTCTGGTGCTGGGATCACTAGGGCGGTTTCTACTCACAGCAACCACTGAAGGCAACATTCCAACCCTTGGCAGGTTCTCCTGGGGTCGGCCAGGAAGAGGAAAGCACAGGGAACTGGCATTATCAGCTTCCCTCAGCCCTCAGACTCTCTGCCCTTCATTTTCCCTCAGGCTCCCTCAACTGCTCATCTCCCACATGGGCTCAGACTCCGTATTTATGCTGATGGCCCCAAGCTCTCCTTCTCTGGCCCAGAACTCACCCCTGCATGCTGGGCTTCCCCTGAGACATCTTGCAGGCAGGCCAAGTTTAACAAGAGATGGAGCCTGTGCCCCTCCCTCGCCCCTCGGTTTGCCTCAGAAGACAGCGAATGCCACCATCCGCCCAGATGTTCAGGCCGCTGGCCTGGGAGACAACACTGGTTCCCTCTTTCCTCACCCTCCGAGTCCAACCCACCAGCAAGGGCTGTGGGTCCCGGGCCCAGAAGCACAGAGCTGTGGGCCGTGCAGGTCTCCCCAACTCCACAGCCCAGGCATCCATTCCCCGTCCCCTTCCTGAACACTCTTACAACTCTTCTGCCACCCCTACCTCTTCAACGTGGTCCTCCCACAACTGGCAGTGGAATCCTGGCAAAATCTAAATCTGAGCAAATCACGTCCCCGCTTTACACCCTTCCACGCAAAGGTCTTCTCATCTCTCTGGCATTAGCTGACGTCAGGCCTTCCCTGGACATCAGCCTAAAATGACTTCCTCTCTCCTCACCTTCCCCGTGGCGGACTCCGGTTCTATTTTTGCTTATTGTCACTTCGTTTGTTTGTTTGGTTGTTTGTTTGGTGCTAGGAGTGGATTCCAGGCCCTTAGCAGGTCAAGCTCATGTTTGACCTTGAACTATGCCCCAAGCCCTATTGCACTGATTCTTAGTAATGTTAATTCAGTGATACACTATCTGTCAGGCATGCACAAGGGACTTTTGATTTCTCAGCGTGTGACACACATACACATAAATGCACACATGCACAAACACAAAATTATCTCCCCAACTAAAATACATGCTCACTGAAAGCTATACTTCACACTATCTAATACTGCTTTGCATCACCATTCCTAACAAAATGACAGGAACTTAATTGCATTCACTAGATTTTCTTTTGTTTTTTTTTTTGAGACAGAGGCTCGCTTTGTAGTTCAGGCTGGTCCTGAGCTCACTACGCAGCCCAGACAAGCCTCGAACTCAGCAATCCTTCTGCCTCTGCCTCCCGAGTGCTGGGATTACAGGTGTGAGCCACCACACCCAGCTAGATTTTCTTTTTAATAAACTGGAAATAAGGAAACACTGAAGGGCCAACATGAACAATCTTAGCAAAATCAGAGGAAGTGCCAGGCTCCCCTTGTGAGAGGGCTCCAGGTGGCAAAATGTCTGAGACAGCCCTCCCCACTGTCCGCTCTGGGCTTCCCTAGGTCCTGATTGTCTTTCTCTTCCAGTCCTTACTTTTGGTTTTTCTTTTTCATTTGCTTATTCAACCGTTCCCAGGACTTGCAAGGAAACTGGAAGATGAGAGCTGAAATGAATCCTCGCTTGGAGAATGAATGAAGAGGCTGCTTAGCTGGGCAGGCTTGGTGGCACAAACCTAACCCCAGCACTCTGAGAGGCTGAGGCGGGAGGATCACAGGTTTGAGCCCAGCCTTGATAATTTAGTGCCTTAGTGGAACTCTGCCTAAAAGCTACAAAGTGTCTGGGGATGTAGCTTGGTGCAAAAACACTGGCTTCAATCCCCAAGAGCACCAAAATCAGAGGCTGCCACTGTCAGCTCAAAAGAGAATTTAAACTTTTTGTTTGTTTTTATTTATCCTTTAAAAGTATGGACAAAGGGGGCCAGAGATTTAGCTCAGTGGTTCCAGCACCTGCCTCTCAAGTGCAAGGCCCTGAGTTCGATCCTAGTAACCACATACAATGCTGGGCGTGGAGACTCATGTCCACCAGCTATCAATACCACACACCACAGTGCCGGGCTTGGTGGCTCACGCCTGTAATCCCAGTACTCGGGAGGCAGAGGCAGGAGGATTGCTAAATTCCAGGCTTGCCTGGGCTACACAGTGAGCTCAGAGCCAGCCTGAATTACAAAGCAAGACTCTTAAAAAAAAAAAAAAAGTATGGACAAAAATAGTGGAATTAACATGTATGGTGAGTCCCCAACTCACAGTGTTCAAGTTGTGAACTGTCACAGATACATCACATTGAGAATGTTCTGCAGACAGGAACAAACCATGGAAGTAACTCACGTGTTTGACAGCAAAAATATTTATATGCAGTATTTGTGCATGTGTGTGTTTGGATTTTTTATGATTTACCCTGTAGATTTGTGTCAAAGGTGTAGTCAGACTTACAAACAAATCCAACTTTTCTTTTTCTTTTTCTTTTTTTTTTTTGAGACAGGGTCTTGCTTTGTAGTTTAGGCTGGCTCTGAGCTCACTATGTAGCCCAGGCAAACCTCCAACTCAGCAATCCTCCTGCCTCTACCTTCCAAATGCTGGATTACATGCATGAGCCACCACGCCCAGCATAAATCCAAATTTTGAACGCTGTCTAGGAACCACACTCAGGGACTTACTATATAAAGTGCTTTTCAGTCTACAAAGTCCCCTCTCTCAGTTAATCCTGCAACTCTGGGATATCAAATTTAATCTTAGTCATGTCAACCAGGATTCGCAGGCAGCAAGCTCCTGGCAGCCTTCAGCACCAACTGTGTACCTCGGCCTTGCTTATTTCTTGACTACATCTCTAAGAGTCAGGGGTATGCAGAGTTAGGATTCTAGATGAGAAGAAGATTAAGTAAAACGTGGGGGATAGAGGTTGGATGTTGACAGGAACTCTCTGCCGATGTCCACTTAACCCCGGAGGGCTTCCAGGGGCCCACACCTCAGAAGAAGAGAACAAGAGCCGGGAGCCCAGCAGTAAGGCTTGAGTGAGGACAAAGGAGGCATAAGGCAGCCAGGGCACCCTGACCCCACCCTGGAGGCTTCCTGACTCTCGTGGAAGTGCTCACCTGCTCCAGCTTCCAGAGGAACTTGACGGGCCGGGCACTCTCCAGCAGGGGCCAGTAGAGAAAGGCAATTCTGCAGCCATGGACGGTCAGTGAGTAGTGAGAGAAGCCATCCTCTGAGGGGACAGGACAGGAACCAGGTTAGGCACAGGCCTGAGGTTAGGAGATGCTCAGAAGAGCAGGAGGGAGCTGATAGGTGAAGGCAGGATTCTGCTCATCTCTCCTGTTCTCACTTCCTTCTTCTCATGTTTTCTCCCCCTCTCTCCCCCTCACACACACACACACACACACACACACACACACTCCAGTCCAAGTGTTCCCTGGCCTCTAGGTGGCCAACAGGAAAATGGCCAGCCTGCCGCACCGTGTTGCCCTGGTCTTCTGGTTCAGACATCACGGTGACAACCCCTTATGGGCCAAGAGGAATGAGGTCAGAGAGGCAGCTGGAATAAAAGAGCAGGTCAAGGCTGAGCCCTCCCTGGAGGGATCTGCCGCTGCGGGTGAGGGAGCACTTATCCCCCGGAGGAGCAGGATGGGCTGGCGATGGAGGAGAGAGGAGTGGGCTCAGCTGACCCAGGCTCTTCCGCTGCAATGAGGGCTTTCACTGGAGCGGAGAGAAGGCAGCCCACCACTGGGGTGCCGCAGGGCAACTGACTGGGTAGCTGCCAATGAGAATGAATGGCAGACTAAAAGCAGAATTTTAACATGTCATGTTGGCGATAAATCACAAAAAGTCAAGGAGAATCCAACCTAGCACAGAGCTTGGTGTGGTGGTACAGGCCTGTGATCCCAGCTGTCTGGGAAGCTGAGGCAGGAGAGTGGCAAGTTATTGGCAGCCTGAGCAACTCCGCAAGACTTTCTCTCAAGAAGAAGGAAGAAAGGAAGGGAGGAAGGAACTTGCACTGACAATTCACACATGAGGAGAAGGGAGTGACCCATCCCCTGGGCAGTGACAGATACAAGACAAGAAGTCAGCTTCCCACTTGCAGACCAGCGCTCTGGGAAAGGCTCACCGTTCTGGACTGTGTTACACACGATGGCTTCCTCTTCCTTCTTGCCCTCCTTCTTGTTGGGAGCTGTGCCATGCTTCATCCAGAAGGACAGGGTGAAGTGGTCGCTGAGGCTATCCTGGGGCCCAGAGCCCAGCCCTGCTGAGCCTCCCAGGGGCACCTGCACAGCCTGGGTGCCATTGAACCAGTAGATGAGGCTGCTGTCCTGGCTGTAGTGCACCGAGAGCCCTGCTGTCCAGTTGGCATTGGGGCCTGGCATGGGCAGCAGGTCCACTTCCCCAGGGGCCGCACCTGTGGAGTCCCAGAGATGGAAGGTCAACCCGGAAAGGCAGCAGGGGCAGAGTGGAAGGAGGCGGGAAGAGTGTGCCGCCCCCCTGTGGCCTTTCAAAGAGCAGAAAGGCACGCAGGGCTCCCCCTACGGATCGGATTGCTCCAGTGAACCATCAGCCAGCTCTTCAGCTTTTCCTACCACTGTCCCCTCGTGTGGCTGGTGACTCAAGCAAGATAATGCGTGTATCTAGCTGTTCCTCGGGCCCCAACCCCTGTACCGCGCTGGAAGAGATGGAGGCAGAATCTCAGAAAGGGGAGAATGGTATTGGGGCAGGGCACACGCACCACAGAGCTTCCGCAGGGCCCGCTCTGAGTAGTTGTCCCGGTCACAGCCCTTGGCCACGTGGCTGGTCTGCAGCTCTATGGTGGCCTGAATGTTCCAAAGTGGCTCATCACATGTCTCCAGGCGGATACCAGGGAACAAGGCCAAGCTTCCTGCACCTGGGGCATATTCGATCCTTTTGTTCCAGCCTGCAGAGGGAGACAGGGAGGGCAGTGGGCAGAGACAGTCAGCGGCCTCTGTACCCATCCTCCCCCTCCTGGGGCCACTGCCAGTCTACAACACTGGGAAAATGACCTGGCTGGGCTAAAAGCTGGTCCCCGGGATCCCCCAACACTTAGCAGAGGCCCCAGGACCGCTGCAAAGACCAGAGAGGGAATCCAAGGGGGAAGGATTCCTGCTTCCCCGTGAAGCTGCTCACCTTGCCAGCTGGGCTTACAGGTGGGCTTCACCTGGATCTCCACCTCAGCATCGTCTGCCGCCCGCTTCTTCCCGCAGTCATAAGCTGTCACCGTGAATTTGTAGAGCTTCTCACCGCTATACTGCAGCTTCTCTGTGTTCTCGATGTTGCCTGGGGAGGGAGCAGGGCAGCAGGGACGGGGTCAGGCCCTGAGAAAGCCAGAGACCAAAGGGAGAATCAGGCCCTAGCTGGGCAGCGGGTGGATTTGGCAGCAGAAGGTGTCCAGGAGGTAAAGGTTGCACCTCAGGAAAGGAGGGTGATGTGGGGGTCTGGGAGGTGGCAGGGAAGGCTGGGTCCTCTGAATGTGGGTGCACAGGCTGGGCAGCTGGAGGCCGGGACTCTCACCATCATTGTCAATGAGGAAGGGGGTGTTGGGTGTGAGGATCTCATAGTAGCAGATCTGGCTGTACTGGGGGGAACAGTCGCCGTCGATGGCCTCTACACGCAGGATGCGGTCGTAGAGCTTCCCCTCCGTCACTGCCGCGCGGTACAGCCGCTCCACAAACACCGGGGCAAACTCGTTCACGTCATTAACCCGCACATGCACAGTCGCCCTGCACAACCGCAGCAGGAGGACAGACAAGGAAGTGTCAGGCAGCCTCCGGCACAGAAGAGCACACACAGGCAGCTGGATGGGGCCAGAGCAGGAGGGAACCAACCCACCCTTGAGCTTGCCATCCAGGGCAGCCCTGGCCGGCTGCTGAGGAAAGGGGAAAGGAACACGCCCTGGGGTACCAGCCCGAGCTGCACAGAAAGCTCTAGGTCAGGGGCTGATGAAACAGCAGGCCAGATCCAACAGGAAAGTCACAGAAGATGCAGCGTAAAAGCCAGATCAACACCAGCCCCAAGCAGGAAAGCAGCACTGCTACGGAAGCCCTCACTCGACGGAGCAAGTGGAGGCTGCGTTTCCGTGTGCAGCTCCCAGCAAGCAGAGCTGGCTGAGACCTTTCCCGCTCAACTCTGCCCTGTCTGAGATCCAGACGCCCAGGGCCCAGAGGCAAAGTCCTGTCTCTAAATGGGTAACCAAGTCACAAAGGGCACCACACTGCTGATGCCTCTGAGTGTCCAGGAGCCCCTAAGCACAAGTGAGCTGGAAGCACATGTTAGGGACCCAAGCTTCTATCCCATGCCCCTGACGCCCAAGTGTGTGCATGCGCATGTGCGGATGTGTTATGAATCACGTGCCTGGTAGGCTCTCCGAATGCCCTGGCTCAAACAGGTGAGAGGGACCTGGACATATGCTGGGGTGCCTAACCTGCCCCCCGTGTCCTCCTCTGCACTGTGACTGCCCACATCGAGCCCCTCCCCGTGGGTTGGCACTTTTGACACAAACCATCCCCATCACGCTGGAGTGAGTTCCCAGACACAGCACTTGCTCAGTGCACATGAGCCCTGGCCTCCACCCTGGGCACCACCAAAAACTTCTCCGCTGATCCCACAACAGCTTTTCCAGTCTCCAGATAAAAGCAGGTCCAGAAAGGCTGTAGAAAGGGCCCGTAGTGAAGGCAAAGCCAGACTAGACCCCACACAACTCCCTTGCCTGCCGCTCACTGTGACTGATAGCCCCGGGGCCCTCTCAACAGCATGACGGTGGACAGTCCATGAGGAATGGACAGAGGGTAGTGAGGGCTGCAGGAGCAGGAGTGAGCGCCGGACTGGCCAGGCCAGGGACCGGCCCTTCTCACTTGTGGGACTTCTTGGTGTTGGCCCCATCGGGGCCCTCGCCGCAATCATAGGCCTGGATGGTGAAGGTGTGTTCCTTCTGGGCCTCGCAGTCCACCGGCTCCTTGGCCCGGATCAGTCCCTCTCCAGTCGCCTTGTCCAAGATCACGGCCTCAAAGGGCACCCCAGACCCATGCAGCCGGAAGCCGCAGATCTCACCTGGGGAGGGGAAAGGAAGGAAACAGAAGGCATGAGGCTCCTGCCCAGCTGCGGCTGCTCCTTCCCTCCCCTGAGCACTGGCCTCTGAGGCCCAGCTCCATGTCTCCACCTCTTCTCTCCTAGGCACGAAACCGTCAACGATCAGATGCACAGCTCCTGTCACTGCAGCCCAGCTTCCCCAAGCAGCAGCCTCTGAGAGCCACCAGGCCCAAGGTCTGGCAGAACCGGACATGTCCAAGCTCTGCCCACATGAGTCTAGCATCCTTTACCCGCTCCTTGACCCCGATGCTACCCTCCCACATCTCCCACTATTTTCTCCTTGCTCCAGCTCTAGAGACCTCCCTCACTTCTGCCCCGCATGCTCTGTCCTACCTACTCTGTTGGACACCCCAACCCCATTACCTGCATAGCGCAGGGGGGCGTCCTTGTCCAATGCAAAGAGTGGTGGGTTCAGCAGGACTGTGTTGTCGTTCTCCATGACAATACCCTGGTACTCAGCTTCTATCCATGGCTTGTGCTTATTAGCTGGCCCCACCCCAGGGGGAAGAGAAGAAGCACTCATGAGCAGGACCCCCACTTCCAAGGCAGCCCCTGTGGGAGCAAACACCTCACTCCCTGCAGGAGCGTCTTACAGCAATAGAAGACAGAGGACAAGAACCCAGCTACAGAAGGAGCCCAACGTCTTCTACAACAGGACAGTGCCAACCACCTGTCCTCAGAGGAAAGACACGCTCTCTGCCCTGGGAACCAGGGTTGGGATGAGAAATCTCCCTGTCCACGGGCCTTTTTCCCTGAGCAACTTTCCCAGCCAGCCCTCCTTATTTTTAATTTTTGGACAAGACCTCACTAAATAACAACTGCCCAGGTTGGGCACAAACTCAGGATATGCCAGCCACCTCAGCCTCCTACAGCAGCAGGTTTGCAGATGTGTGCCACCACACCGCTTGGGTGAGGAGCCTTTCAGGACTTCACCTACTGGGGAATGCAGACTGGGAACTTCGGGGAGCAGTGCTGAGCCCCCAAAGGCCCTGGGAAGGAAAGGGGTTGGCGAAGCAGAGTAAAGAGCTTTGCTGACCATGTCTCCTCTCCCCCACCCCACTTCACTCTGCACTTCCTCTGCTCTCGTCCACATCTTCCTCTGGAGCAGAGGAAGAGGAGAAAGAAAGAGGGGAAGGGGGCCGGAAATTTAGCTCAGTGGTTCCAGCGCCTGCCTCCCAAGCGCAAGACCCTGAGTTCGATCCTGGTAACCACATACAATGCTGGGCGTTGTGACTCACGCCCACCAGCAATCAACACCACATAGCACAGTGCCGGGCGTGGTGGCTCACACCTGTAATCCCAGCACTCGGGAGGCAGAGACAGGAGGATTGCTGAGTTCGAGGCTTGCCTGGGCTACATAGGGATCTCAGCGCCAGCCCGAACTACAAAGCAAGACCCTGTCTCCAAAAAAAAAAAAAAAAAAAAGGAAGATATGTAGGACAGAGGGAGGGACAGCAAGGGGCAGGACCGGAGCCCGGGAGTCAGCACCAATGTCTGCCCCAGCAGCCATCCTAAGGGATTAAGGAGCTGGCCTAGAAAGAGCCGAGCCTGTGGCGCTCTACACCCAGGAGGAGTCACAGCCAGCATGCGGCATCTCCCACTAGGCCTCCCAACGCCACACTCCCGACTCCACCTGTGAAGCCCATTTCTTCCCTGCAACCACCAGCCTCGCCAAGGTGGGTGTGCGGCTAGTCAGACTCCACCTCTCATCTCTGGCCAGGCTCAGCTAACTCCAGGCTGGGTCTGGTTCCCAGGGCCAGTCACCCACTCGCCTGGGGGCTGCAGGGAAAGGAGGAGGCTCCTTGGGCTCCTTGTGGACGCCTTCCTGCCCCTTTGTGACAGCCTATCAGATAGCCAAGAGGGGAGGGTCTGTCATGGGGGGAAGCCGAGTCATCAAACAGCCCCAGTAACTCAGGGGTGAGCAAGGAATCCTGCCTGCCATCCTCCTCCGGCCACACCCTGCGCGCTCTGCGCCCTGCGTGCCTGCCCCTGCCCCTCTCCTCCCAGTGACCAGACCAGCAGAGCCCCTACCCTGAGGGCTGGGAGAAAACCACAAGATGGTGCGCGCACGGCCAGCCACCGGTAGTGGCAGGAGGCTCCAGAGCCGCTGAGGTCGAGGCCAGGCCGGACAGGAGGGAGCAGGCGGCAGGCCGGCGCTCTCGCTGGCGATCTCCCCGCAGCCCTCCTTCCAGCCCCGCCGCCCTCCACCCCGGGGGCGGGGCGTCCTCGGGCCCACCGCGCTGCCCTCGTCCCCATCTCCGCGTCCTTCCCGGTCACCCACCTGGGCTCTCGGCTCTTGTCCGGCTCTCTCCCTCCCCCTCTTCCCACCTTCCGGCCCGCCCCGGCCCGCACCTTCGCCCTCCCCTCGCCCGCACCCCACTCCCCTCTGCCCTTGCCACCTTCCTTCCGCGTCCCCTCCATCCCGCCTACCTGCCCTGCCCCACCCTCCCTCCCTCGTCCCTCAGCGGCCTCTCCCTGCCCGGGGGTCCGCTGTCCGCCGCGGTGGGAGGAGGGTGCGGACCCGGAGGCCGCGCGGAGCTTACGCGCTCCGCGTCGCAGCTTCTCCAGAACGGACCTGCCGCCCGCAGCCTTCGCGCGCGGGGACCCGGTGGGCACCGAGACCGGGCGGGAGCGCGCGAGGCGGGCGGCGAGGGGCGCGGGGAGGTCGAGGCGGGACGAGGCGGCCGGGACCCTCACCTTTGCCACCGCCGCAGCCGGGCGGGAGCAGCCAGGCCAGCAGCAGGGGCAGCAGCCGCAGGGCCATGGCGGGGCCGCGCGCCCCGGAGCCCGAGCCGCGATGCCACTGGGGAGGATGCGCTCCCGCGGAGGGCGGTGGGCAGCGAGGACGGCTGCCGCGCGCACTGTGCCCGGGCAGGCTGAGCGGCCTGCGGCGTTGACGGACCCTCGAGCCCCGCGTCCTCTGTCGCCCGCTCACTCCCACCGCGTCCCCGCTACTGCAGGATGACGTCAGCACAGCCGGGCGCGGACTGACGGGGCTGCCGGCCAATCGGGGGGCTACGGCGCCAGGTGCTGCAAGGGACGAAGCCAATGGAGCCGCAGAGCAGGGGGGGGGGGGAGACCGCGCTGGGCTTTTTCCACCCACCCCCCCCCACTGCAATTTGGGGGAGCAGAGGAATTGCGGGGGCCGGGGTGGCAGCCGGGGAGCCGTGGAGGGGGCGGGAGGCAGAGGGACAATGGGAGAGGGCGATGCCCAGAGCCGGGCTGGGAAGGGAGACATCCGCGCGCCGCTCGACACCTCCCCAACTCCGCGATCGGCTCCAGCGCGTTCCCGCCGCAGGTCCCCACTGCGCCCTCCGGGATCTGCGAAGTGAGCCCTTCAGCCCGTAGAAACCCTGGCACTTCAGTCCCCAGCCCAGGAGGCGACAGGAACCCCTCAGGGTCCGGGGGGCACCGAGAAGTGAAGCCGCCGTGCTCTCCCGGGCACAGGCCCCACAGCGGGATGGAGGCCGGGACTCCTGGGCCGACCTCCCTATGCGCACTTGCCAGGGCGCCCGTAATAGCGGCGGAGCAGCCCAGTAGCACACAGTCATCTTGGTGTCTTTGCACACCATCGTAGGAACACCCCTGCTAAACTCGGGCTGTGTGTGCAGGACGACTCAGGAGAGGGAGCCTGGGAAGGAAGAGGACAGATTTTCCAGAAGAGCCAGTCTCTCCCCGCTCAGGTCCTTAAGGCTTCAGGATGCCAGTCTCTGCTACCTTTCAACTGCCCCACAGGATGAGCCTAGCTCACCAGTCTGGGGGCCCCGCTCAGCCGCCACCTGAAGGAACCTGGGCTGGTGGCCGGGCAGCTGGCGTCCCCACTCCTCCCTCACACCTTACAGTATCCCCGACCTCATCCCAGGATCTCAGGACAGCGCTGGAACTCAACCCCACACTCCAACAGCCTGGGGGGAGACCATCCCCTCGGATCCCAGCCCTCCAGAAGAGAGTCGGACACAGGGAAGTCCCATCTCTCTCTGGGTTCCTTCCTCAGGAAGAGCGGAGATAGAGCTGGGCTTTGCCAAGTCCCAAACCACCCAAGAGAGAGAGGGGACTGAAGACTTTTACTGCAGTAGGGCCTGGTGACCTTTCCACCCTCGTGTGTGTGTGTGTGTGCGTGTGTGTGTGTGTGTGTGTGTGTGTACACACTGAGTTGGTCAGCCCCACCTGGCAGACAGCACCCTTTCCCTAGGGCTCACGCTGTCTCCTTCAATCTTGGGCTCCACCTTGACACCCACAATGCCTCCCAACCTCACGGGCTACTACCGCTTTGTGTCGCAGAAGAACCTGGAGGACTACATGCAGGCTCTAAGTAACGCCCGCTCTGCTGCCCCTTCCTCCGCTTCTCCCCTCTCCCTGCGCACCTCTGGGTTCTACTGGGCAGGGGATCAGTGGCTGGGCGTGGAAGCGCCCGGCGTGCTCAGACTGGGTGGGCTCTAGTCCCAGACTTGCCTCAGGCTGTAGGCGCGGCTCACAGCCTTAAGTGCTGCTGCAGCCTGAGCCAGGTTGGCCACCTAAGACTCAGCCCCCACAGACATCAACGTGGCCCTGCGGAAAATAGTGCTGCTGCTGAAGCCCGACAAGGAGATCGAGCACCGGGGCGACCACATGGTAGTGAAGACTCTCAGCACCTTTCGCAACTATGTCATGGAATTCGAGGTGGGAGTCGAGTTCGAGGAGGACCTGAGGGTCGTGGATGGACGGAAATGCCAGGTACTGGGCTATGGGTGGTGTGTCTCCAAACAACGTGTCTGAAACAGAGGGACTCACCCCCCCCCCATAGCCAGAAGTGACCACAGCAGCAGACCACAGCACCCCTGGGCCACTGGTCTCGGGCAGTAACAGGCTCCTGACCTCCATCATCCCCCACTCCTTCCTGCTTCTCTCCTGCCCCCTTATCCTCAGCAGGCCACCAGCCCCAGGCCAGCCAGCAGAACTTTGCTGGCCTTCCAGCCTGTGACCTGTGGGTCACCATAGTCTCTCCATCACTGCAGACTGGGCCCACGGCTTCACACTGCACTGCATCTCCAGCTCTTTTTGATTTCAAGCCAGTATCTTGTTGAGTTGCTAATTGCCCAAGCTAGACCCAAACTTATGATCCTCCTGCCTCAGCCTTCCAGAATGCTGAGATTCCAGACCTGCACCACCACAACCCAGCTTCTTTGACTTAGCATCTATAATCCTACTTTCTTACATTACAAACAATAGTTTCTTTGTTCATTCCTTCAATCACAGTTCCCACCGTTTTTCATCCTCACCTTCTCTCTCACATCTGTACACCCTTCTTGGGCTAAGCCATCTGCACTCAAGCTTTGCCCTTGACATGTCTTCCCCAGCCAGAGCTGCCTCCTGAGCTCCAGCGCGAGGCCTTAGCTGTCTGCAGAGTTTCATCTGTGTGCCCTTGGGCTCATTACATCCTGGCACAGACATGAACCGCTTTTGCATTTACTGTCTCTGTTAATGGCAATAACCAGCCAGACCAGAAGTCAGAGTCAGCGTCTCTTGTTTCATTGCTCCTGTGCTCCCAACACACACTCTCTCTCTCTCTCTCTCTCTCTCTCTCACACACACACACACACACACACTAAGAGGTCTTCATGACACAACCTTTCTGCACTGTCCAGTATAGTAGCTACTAATTATATATGTCTGTGAACACATGACAAGTACCTCATCCAAATGAAAATGTACTATGGGGATAAAATAGATATTGGATTTTTTTTCTAATACTGGGGATTAAACCTAGAGCTTCCATACTGAGCTACATCCCCAGCCCTTTTTTTTTTTTTTTTTTTTTTTTGAGACAGAGTCTTGCTTTGTAGTTCAGGCTGGCCCTGAGCTCACTCTGTAGCCCAGGCAAGCCTCCAACTCAGCAATCCTCCTGTCTCTGCCTCCTGAGTGCTGGGATTACAGGCGTGAGCCACCACACCCAGCCCCCCTTTTTTTTTTGTACTGGGGATGGAAGTTGGGCCCTTGTGCTTCCAAGGTAGGCACAGTACCCCTTAAGTTAAATCCCCAGGCTATCCCAGCCCCTTTTTTCATTCTCTGTTTTGAGACAGGATCTCTCTCAGTTGCACAGGCTGGGCTCAAACTTGGGTTTCTCCTGCCTCAGCATCCCAGAGTGCTAAGAAGATTGGCATGTCCCTGGCTTTGGATTTTTAAACAATATTTTTTTTAAAGAATGTAAAAACATCTCAGAAATATTTATACTGATCACATACTAAAATTCTAATATCTTATTATTTTCGATTAAATAAAATGCAGTATTAAAATTGAGTTTATCTGTTTCTTTTTCTTTTCCTAATAAGCTCCCAGAAACACTTTCTGCGTGGAAGCCTGCGCGTTCAATCCATTCTGTCTCTGGTGAAACATCACCCTCTGGGCACCTCTCACCTCTTCCTCGCGCTCTTTCACCACCTTCAGGCCTTCATTTCTCACTGGATGGCCCATGTTGTCCCGTCTTAACTCTCAGTGCTCTGCGTGTCACAGCCCCGGGCCCACCGGGCTGTCACGTGGCTGTGACCCAAACCCTTCTGGGGACAAAGCCCACACCCCCAGCGGGCCCACGAGGACGGGCTTGGGAAGCCGCTCCCCACATGTCCCGCACAGTCTAGGGTGGGGAGCGCTCAGGATGGTCGGCCCTTCTTTCTTCTGTGGTGTTTCTTCCCTGGCTAAAACCTCCGGTTCCGTATCTCCAGTGCGATGGCTCCGAGCCTGAAGGCTTGGCTCATGCCCCCCCCCCCCAGACGCACTCAGCGGGCCCAATCGCAGGATGGCTCCGTCAGTGTGGCTGGAATGCCCAGGCCAGAGCGGGTGGCCCTTCATTCCCAGTGTCTGTGAAAAGACCAACTTTCTTCCTCCTCAAAATTCCCTGTGGATCAGCAGGAGTGTCAGAATTCAGAGCCTCCATTCCTAGCCATCCTCTCCACAACTTCACCCCCGTTCTCTTGCTTCCGGAAAGTCACCATGAATAGTGGTCCTCGGAGGCCTTCAGGCACGGAGGAGGGAGCTCCGCTGGAGCATTCTGGCCCAGAATGGAGGGACTGCAGAAGACAGAGTGACCTGGGAAGCAGCTGGGGCCCCCACCCCCGATCTTCTTTTATCTCCCTTTAGACCATAGTGACCTGGGAGGACGAGCAGCTAGTGTGTGTGCAGAAAGGCGAGGTCCCCAACCGGGGATGGAGACACTGGATGGAGGGAGACAAGCTGCACCTGGTAAGCGGCGGGGAGACACAGGGGTGTCTGAGGGGGAACCCAGCCAGGATGCAGCACCTGGTGCAAACCTCATGGGTCCACTGTCCTGCCTGGTTCTGCCCTCAGCCCCCAGCAAGGGGCCAACCAGGGAAACTAGAGCACTTAAAAGAATGGGGAGAGGAGGGAAAGGGGCCAGAACGGGCCCTGGCTGCAGGTCAGACGACGTCCATAAATCCAAGCGGGTGGACAGAGACAATCACTTCACATCTGCCGGCCCAGCGCCCCTCCTTCCTGGGCAGAGGTGAGGAACAATTCCCTGCACTTCAGATGCTCCAGCTGCTGCTCCTTAGGGCGTAAACCGAGGTCAAAGGCTCTGAGAAAGGTTCTCCAGCTGGCGGGACCCTCATCCCCTCCCCTCCTCCATCCTCAGGAGCTGACAGCAAGGGACGCTGTGTGCAAGCAGGTCTTCAGGAAGGTCAGATAGTCTGGAAGGAGCCAGCCCCGTGGATCCCGCTTCGCGTGCCCCCTTCAAGAGCAGACTGTGCCAGGTCAGCGTCCCGGTGTCCTCGGCCTCCTGCTTGTTAATCAGTCGCCTGCAGCCCCGGTCATAGTCCTCTGCTCTCACTCTCACGGCCAGCAGCAGTCCCTGTCCCGGGCCAAGGTCTGGTCTCCCAGGTGCTGAGAGACAGAACCGTCTCCCCCTCTTGTTCCCTTGGCTTCTTAACTTCCTAAACTCTGTGCGCTTGAGTTAGTGAAATCTGTCCTAGGGGTCTTTGGTGAAATTGTGACTGGATTCAAGATATAAATGGGAGCCAGTTGGAAAAGTCTGCTTACTTCCTTGATTTTTTTTATAGTACTTGATGAACCTGGCCAAGACCCCACTGTACCAACATCAGAAAGTGTCCTGGCTCTTCGATCCCTCCTTCCCACAAGCAGGGGAGGGATAGAGCTAGGCAAAGGCCTTCGTCCTGAGAGCTTCCATACAGTGCCTGGCCTCCATAGCTGCTTTGGGAAAGACTGGCAGCAAGAAGCCTCATGGAGACCAGAAAGGGAAGCAGAGGACACAGGCCCAGGGATGAAGAGATGAGGGAACTGTGGGGCATGGAGGAGAAGCCCAGAAGGGCTGGCCATACAGACCTCTAAAGGCCAGGGGTTAAGGGGAGTGCTAAGGACAGCAGGACTAACCCCCTAGAGTCCCAGTGTCACTGCCCAGGAACAGGGCCCAGAGTCCAGCCCCAGCCTCAGCCCCTCCCTCCCTGCAGGGCCTTGGTCCGTTCAGAATAAAAGTCCGGTGGAAGGCGTTGAGGTGGATGCTGGGAAGTCCCTGGCCTGATGGATGAACAGCGTTGCCCCCTCCTTCTTGGAGAGGCCCCACACAAACAAGACGGGCACTGGGGGTCTGGCCAAGAACTAGGCCTACACCACTGACCCTCCACACACTCTGCAATGAGTTTAAACCACTCATTCCCTGCTCAGCTCTCCAGAGACATCCCCAGCAGCACAGGACACGGGGGCCCCTCTTTGGCAAAACCCCCAACAGCAGCTGTGAGGGCTGTTGACCCAGTGCTCTTGCCCCCTTACCCAAGCCACCAGGTCACGATGGTACCTGAGCCCTCTGAGTGCACAGTCCAAGCCCCTCCCCACACAACTCCTGGGGATTCGGACCCGCTGCTGCAATCTAGGTTGAGTCCTGACAGGAGGAGATTGTGAACCCAAGGGTGGCTGTCCGACCCACAACACAGCAGGCTCAGTCCCTTGAAACTGCGCACTGTGTCCAGACCTCCTCAGTGTATGTCCCCACCCTCCACTGGGCCAAGGCCTTGGAAGAGCCAGGCTCCAACCAGAGGTCCCTTGACCCAGGAAAGGCAAGAGTTCAGGGGAACGCTGAGAGGTCTGGAGGCCTGGCCCCATTTGGATGCGGGAAGGCGGAGCCGCTGTCTCCCTGAAGGCAGCAGGGGGCACTGCACACACCATCAGAAGCCCGGATCCTTCAAATTCAACCCTCCCTCCTGCACCATCTTCTGAGATGTTCTCGGCCACCACATACCCACACACCCACACCCAGTCGCCAGCCCACACAAGACCCTTACCCCCCCTTAAATCAAGCTCCTTCACCCTCAGAGATGAGGTGCCCGCCCTAGGAGGAAGCACAGTAGAAAGGCAAGGGAGTGAGCGAGTGGTCCCACTGCCAGCCTGGCCAAGGCTTGACAAAGGGGCACCAAAGAGGAGAAACAGTCCATAACAGGGTACACAGGAGGCAGCAAGCATCAAACCTTCCTTCTGCTTTTCATCCCACCCAAGCTACAATCCTATGGGTTGGTGGGCCTTCCCATCATCCACACTCAGAACCATGCTAAACCAATCAGTGGACTAATCCCGTGCTCTCTAATATCACACACTTATTCTATATCCACACATTCATGATCCAACCTCCTCCTAAAAGCCACACCTCTGAACACATGAGGCTTGGGAAGGGGGTATCCAGATACAAGTCATAACACCCATCCTGTCTGTTTCTCTCTGTATCTGTCTCTATATTTGTCTCAGTCTCTCTTCCTCTTCTTCTTCTTCTTCTTCCTCTTCTTCCTCTTCTTCTTCTTCTTCTTCTTCTTCTTCTTCTTCTTCTTCTTCTTCTTCTTCTTCTTTCTTTCTTTTTCTTTTTCTTCTTTTGTTGCTGCTGCTGCTGCTGCTGCTGTTTTTTAGAATGGGAATTGAACTCAGGATCTTCACACTGAGCTACATTTCCAGATCCCTTTTTATTTTTATTTTGAGACAAGATCTCACTAAACTGATAAGTTGCCAAGGCTGAGGTCCAGCTTGGAATTCCCCTGCCTCAGCTTCCAAAGTGCTGAGGTAACAGGGATGTGCCAGCATGCTCAGTTTTGTCTCACCTTTTCAACAGTTTCTTAGCTCTCCCATCCTTTGTTGTCTTCCAAGCAGGAACAGCCACTGTCACCCAGGAGGAACACAGCACCCGTGGGTGCAGATGTACCTCCTGCCAGAGCCCTGGCACAAACCAGTAGCCCTCCAGTGAGGACCAGTGGGCTGTCTCAAGGCAGAATCCTCTCCCTGGGCTGCTCTGTCCAACACAAGGCACGGTGCCCAACAGAAGGAGCAAGGTCGCTGGGCGGAGGAGAATCTCCCTAGAGAACAGCAGGTGAAGCAGGGCTGCCCTGAGACCACCTGCCTTCAGTGCCAGCCCCGCTCCTGGATGCCCCTGTCTACCGCCCGCTCCTCACCTCCCTCAACACCGGCCCCACCTCCAGCTGCTCACCACCTCTGCCTCCCTCCAGAGCCCTCCCTACCGACGTGGGTGGTGCCTTGCGTGGCAGGCACTGTGCTCAGTCTGGGGGGTGCGACCTGCGGACATAAGCAGACTCCGAGTCAGGGCGGGCTTCCCAGGGAGGAGGCGCACAGGGTGAGAAACATGATAGTGGGAACATCGTGGCACAATTTCAACAAGCCAGACACCTACTCCTCTAAAGGACCCGGTTGCACGTTACTGTCTCGATTTTACAGAGAAATAACCATAGATTAAGAAAATTATTTGCCAGATAAAACAAATGTAGGGTTTGGAGCTGATCGTTAGCCCAGGGCTTCTCACTTTGGGCCAGACACAGTACTTAGGCGGTCTAGCTTGTGACTTGTGGCCTCTGTCCACTAGATGGCAGTAGCAACCCCCACTTATAAGAAACAAAAGCCAAACTGGGTATTGTCAGTTGAGGAGCAAAATGCACCTAGCTGAGGACCACCGGCCAAACTGTTTTGCTCTTTTCCTTAGCAGTTAATGAGATTTACCATTTTCCAAAGGGCAGGCACCCACCAAAGCGCTTTCAGTTATAACTCATAATCCTGGCAGTAGCCTGCCACAGGGGTGCCCAGGGGCCTTGGAAGGTCTCTCAAATCACAAAGCTGAGCGGCAGCACCCGACTTTGAGCCTAGTGAGCCTGGAGGGGCTCGTGCATCTCACCACTGTGCCGTGCTGCTTTCAGCCGCCCATGTCTGAAGAATCCAGGGAGCCACAGGTGCCAATCAAGACCTGTTTACGGGCCATGAGGGCATCGCCATGGCCAGCGCCCAGTGCACAGCTGGACAGGCAGAGGTAGGAAGCAGAGCAGAGCCTCGTATGAGGAGAGACATGGCCGTGGCCCGCAGGTGGCTCCAGTGTCCCCCTGTGGATCCCATGGTGTCGTCCTTGAGAAGTGCCCAGTGGGAGGGCCGGTCAGGTTGATCCTGGGACAGGCCTGGCAGGGTGGGCAGAGCGGCCTGAGAGCGGGGACCCAGCTGCACCCACTGGGGTGACTGATCCCCTGCCTGACTGTCTGGAACCCATGGAAGCCAAGGCCTTAATCTGCAAGCCTGAGATGATGGAGGTAAGAACGTGTCCAGAACAAGCCCATATTGCAAGAAGCCATGTCTCCCACATCCCTGGCTGACATCTGTATTCTGGGCAGAAGCCCCAACTTCCAGGAGCCTGACTCAGGCCCCTCGGCTCCTGCTGCTGTCCTGTCTCTCCTCCCCTACCTGGCACTGGCTACAGGAGCCCCAAGGTGCCCAGGCCAGGATAGGGCATCTACAGGCAAGAACCCCTGGGAAAGAAAGCCAGGGCCATCCCAGCCCCCCTCCCCAGGACATCATGTGAGAGCCAAGAGAGGAAATCTCTAAATGAGGGCTGCAGAGAAGCTGCGAGGCAGGAACATCCGGGCCCTTCTGCTGGGCTGTCCCTCGCAAGACCGCAGGAGCAGCACCAACAGGGTATTGAAAACAAAACCAAATGTATAAGCCCCAAATCGAGTGTGCCTGTGCGCTCACACCCACATGCTCCGCATTTGCCGTCTGTCTCCCACCTCTGCCCTTCGCCTCACTCCAGTTAATGAGAAACAAGATTTGTAGGTCCTGGATGTAAACTTGGAAGGGATGAGACTGGAGAAGGTGGAGACCACGACTGGCAACTGGGTTTTTGGTGTGTGTGTGTGTGTGTGTGTGTGTGTGTGTGTGTGTGTGTGTGTTTTGCAGTACCAGGGATCAAACTCGGGCCCTTGTGCGGCCAAGGTTGGCACAGTATCACTTGAGCTAAATCCCCAGCCCAAGGAAAGTGTTTTTATTCTTGGTCCCTAGTGAGACCGTCCTGGATCTCCCAGCTTCAGAGGACCCACACCCACCTTCAACCCCTTTCACAGCACAAAGTCCTTGCTTAGCTGCATACACTGAAAATGCCCCCAGGCCCAGAGTCTCGCATCATTTTTAAGGTTTTCCAACCCCATCTGACTAAGAAAGAACCATCACAATGCCGGACGTGGTGGCTCACGCCTATAATCCCAGCACTTTGGAGGCAGAGACAGGAGGATTGCTGAGTTCGAGGCTTGCCTGGGCGCCATAGTGAGCTCAGGGCCAGCCTGAACTACAAAGCGAGACCCTGTCTCAAAAATCAAAAAAAAAAAAAAAAAGAAAAGAAAGAAAGAACCATCAGTCACAATTATGATTGTAAGTACATTTATTTTATAACTACTAAAGTGACTCAATGCTATTACAGAAATTTTACTATCTTCTAAAATGATCCATAACCCATCCTGTAGTCTTAAATTTTTCCTGTGGATGTTTTCTATATTCATAAACAGTGTAATTAGTAATTTTACAGCTTGCTTTCTTTACTTAGCATGCCAAGCCTCTCAGAACTCATATCTACATTTGGGAGCCTCAACACGGACCAGCTGTGAACCCTGGCACTCACATCTGGGAAAGGGAAGGGGACCCAAAGCCCTGGCTAACACAGATGAATAACGGGACTGACTGCCCAGGTCTGCTGGGACCAAACCAGTTATAAGGCAGAAAGGCCCCTGTCCCAGGAAAGCTGTCAGTCCCAGACAAGCCTGGGTGATTTCTAACAGATCAGTCTTCTAGAAACAAGTCCCCCCAGTCAAATCCGCTCAGATTTCAGAACTGCTTTCAAAATGGCACGCTGTCCTGTAGCTATACCTCTTTGCCTCCCTTACCCCGCAGTTGGCCTAGGGCAGCAGGTTTCAAATGTTCTACCTTCAAAAGTGATGGAACATCCTAACGGGCTTTCGCTCATATAATAATTGCGGCAGCATAACACAAAGATACGCAACATGCATTCCATTTGGTCTCAGGGGATGAGTCGCTCTGCAGTAAACTCATGAGAGAGAGAGAAAAACAAACATCTTAGCATTTTTGTGAAAATCACTTTGGCCTCATAGGCCCCCTGAAAGGACTTTCGGACCTCCAGGATATCCCAAAGCAACGTGGAGAGGTACTGCTCTGCAGGGAGCCGCTCGCTAGGAGTCTCGGGGACCCTATGCCTCCTGGAGCCCAGCCGTGGCCTCCAGTTCTCATGCAAGCTACATCCACACATGTTCTACAGCCCACAGTGTGTTCTCACTTCTGCCTTGAATGGTTATATGTAGCTTAACATGAAGAAAAATGTATTTCACATTTACCTCGAATTGTGCCTTTTTTCTTTATTCCTCTCTTCTGTCTGGCCTCAAGCTCTTCACCCTGAAGAACCTTCTCGAGCATTTCTGAAGAGCTGGTGACAGATTTTCTTTATTCTCTTTTACCTTCACTCTGGAAGAATTTTTCACTGGAAAGGCCATTCAGAACGAATTATTTCTTTCAGCATTTTGAAGATGGTCTTCCATCTGGAGGTTGGGAAGACCTCTGCTGGGTGGTTTCTTACCGCACCACACACGGCCGAGGACTCACGTCATAATCCAGACCAAGAGAGGCACCTCAGGTCGCTTCCTCTTGTGAAGACGTAGTGCCGTCCGGTGCCACTTTCACATCCTCTTCGCAACCTAACTGGCCCCCAAAGATCCTGTCTCCAAGTGCTGCCCCCCTGAATGTGGTGACTAAACGTCCAACACAGGAACTCTTGGGAGCCACATCCAAACCAGGGCACAGTGACTGGGAGCCACCGGTTCTGTGCTGCTCTTCTACGGAATGACTATTCGAGTAGGTAGTAAACTCGGTTTAGCTTAAGCTGCAAACTGCTTTAGAAAGGTGAGAGCTCAGCATTAAATCCAGATTCTGGTCTTGCCAGGCTTTTTTCTCGGGTACCTGCGCAGCTCGTCCTGTCCAGTTTGTGGGTGGCGGTCGGTGCTGACCGAGAGAGCAGCTCAGCCACCTATGGCTCCAGGGCCCTCCTCAGGAGCTCGGCACGCCCCTCCTCCCCGCCCAGATGTGGACCGGTGTGGCGGCCCACACACAACAGCCCTGTACAGCCCAGGATACAAACCACAGAACAACAGCCTGCATCTCTGTGCTGCCCACCCGGCCCAAGACCCACCGCTCCCTCCCAGCCCTGCCACACACTGCAGTCTCACCTGTGGATCTCAGGTTTCCCGTGTTAAGTTCCACAGGGGCACCTGGTCAGGCTCTGGACTGGACCGTGACCTCAAGCCTGCAGCACAAGGACCTTGGAGGCTGTAGGGGTTCGCAAGCCTCAGCTCCCCTGACTGAGGCTGGAGCAGGAGGGAAGGCTCAAGCGAACAGGTCATGCCTCAGGTGCTGGGAGAGGCCAGCCGGGCATGTGGATCGGAGGGAAGGATGGGGAAGGCGCCCCCTCCCAGGGGCCACCAGAGCACCCATGACGCAGACACGCAGTAAGAAGCAGAGTGGTTGGTTGGTTGATTTTTAATTAGTTTTAAATAATACAAAAGAGTCGAGTATAAAGGACTTCATGGTTTGGGAGATGCACGCACTTCCTCCAAGAGGCGGCCTATGAGTTATTCTTATGTTGGGCAGCAGGTGGCGCTCAGTCCAGAGGGTTGGGCAGAGGGAACTGGAGTTACTCAACCCATTTCCAGTAATTTCTCCACCCCACAGGGCCTTCCCAGCCCCACCTCCTGTTCCCTAGTCTGGGCCAAGTCTCTGCAGGTTCCAGATGTCGGGTTCCAGATGGCTGGCCCCAGCGTGGGCACACTATCTGTGGAGAAAGCCTTCTTCCACAAGCTGCCCAGGCAGGCTGTGAGTGTGTGCACCCAGGAGAAGCCTGGAGACCGAGGGTGGGGACTGGAGCTGGCAGGACAGGGCCCCTCTCTGTACATGACCCACTCACAGCAGTATCCAGAAGGATCTGAAATCTGTCTGTGGCCTGGAGCAGCGTTCTTCCTGGTCTGGAGTAGGAAGCATTCCTGATACCCTTCCTTCAGCTCTCCTTGCTCCCGGGCTGCCAGGGTGGTGTTGGGCTGGCTGAGGAGGCAGCCTTCTCCTCTGGCTGGGGAAAGTGTATGGGTGTCTCAGAAGGTGGGGTACTCGGCCCTGGGGCCCAAGCTGTGCAGGGGCCCATAGGAACAGAGGAGAACAGGAAATGAGGCCCAGGAACAGACAGGAAGTCCCCAAGCCCTGCCCATGCTGGGCCTCTCAGCCCCTTCCCACTGCTGCAGGCACCCGGGATCCCCGGCCTTAACTCTGTGCACCCTCTTGTGCTCTGCTCACAGGTGCTGGCTGCTGTTCTGGGGAGTCCTCCAGGCGTGCCCCACACAGGGCTCCGTGCTGCTGGCCTGGCGGCTACCCCAGCCACTGACATCCCCCGGGTACCCGGAGCCCTATCCCAGAGGCCAGGAGAGCAGCACCCTCATCCTGGCTCCAGAGGGCTTTGCTGTGAAGCTGGTCTTCCAAGACTTCGACCTGGAGCCCTCCCGGGCCTGCGAAGGGGACTCTGTCACAGTGAGCAGGACTGGGGGGGCCCCAAGTCCTGAGTCCCCCACCCCAGAGGAGGGGTAGAGAACCCCAGTCAGGGCTCTGGGCCCAGCTTACCTGGGAGGTGACAGTGCGCCCAATACATGGCCTCCCTCCAGCACCTGCAGAGCCCAGGAGGGGGCTCAGGACAGGCCTGAAGCAGACACACACAAGTGCCATAGGCTATAGAGTAAAAAAAGGTCAGGTTTTTGCTGAACAAGTCGGTTTTTGCTGAATGCCCACTTCGTCCAGTTAAAAAGCTGGACACAGATAACAACAGCAGATAGACTACCAAGTTAAGACTGAGATTACCTTGAAGGAGACACTCTAAAACTTCTTATGGGCTGGGCATAGTGGTGCACACTGATAATCCCAGCACTCTGTGAGGCCGAGACAAGAGTATCATAGATTCAAGCCGCCCCTGGATAATTTAGTAACTTATTCTATCCTTTGCTTCTGGAGATAGTTTGCATTCTGTCTTTAATGATTTCCCAATGTCTGATGTCTTTATTTTCTCTTCCTGGATCCCTAATTCTGCAATTGTAAGGCCTCAGTCTTTGCAGAAGGCTTTATTGCTCCACAAATATTGGACGCAGAAAGGTACCCAGCCAAGTGGACGGTGTCGGAGGAGGCAGCAGCACTGGACTGAGTCTCTTTACCATGTGGGAGACCCGGGGCTGGGGGCAGTGCTGCACGCCAGGGGCTGGGTGATATGCAGGCGGATAACGGCTCTGTCTCCTTAGGCCTTGCAACCCAGGCTGCTGCTGGACCCCGGGCTCCCCACCAGCTTCTTGAAAGTAAAATACGATGACTTTTACACTGTCATCATGGGAGGCTGGAGATACTCCAGCATTGGTCATTGTGGAAGACACTTGGGAGTCTGTGAAGGAAAAGTAGAGGAAGATGCCACTAAGAGGCTCCTGATCCCCGAGAGTGAAGAACTGCTAGGCGGGGCAGCCTCATACCTATTGTGTCCTCTTTCTTCCCCTTAGATCTCAGGCACTGGAGCGCTTCCACACCGGCTCTGTGCTCCACAGGGCTCCCCTCTGCACAGCCCTGCTGCTCGGAGAGACTTTGTGTCCTCTGGGAGGGGTTTGCAGCTGATCTTCCAAGCACACACTTCCTCCCGGGACCAGCCCACCCACCTGCGCAAAGGCTTCCTGGCTGTCTACCAAGCTGTGGGTGAGTGTCCCTGCCCAGGGCACCGAAAGGAGTGTCTGTTCCCAACCACGACATCTGCCATCTTGAAGCCACAGATGGAAGCTGGATCTTGGACTGGGGCTCCAGGAGCCCCTGGGATGGCCCAGCCCTGACTATGCCTGCAAACAGCGCAGTTCAGGGCAGCTGTCGCTCTGGGTGATCTACGGCCCAGTATCTGCAATCAGGAGAGAGCAGAAGGGGCTGAGGGTGCAGGTGGGTGGTGGAGCCCTGCCTTGCCTGTGTGTATGCCTGGGTCCAGCCCCAGGGGAGTGGGCGCCATGCTAACTCTGGGGCGGGGGATAGTGTGTGATAGAAGGGGGTCTTCTGGGGACTCATGGCCATACATCTTTAAGCATAACAAGTTTGGCTCCTTGTTTTTGCTTTTTGTGGGGATTTTTGTTGTTGTTAGGTTTTTTTGGTTTTGTTTTGTTTTTGTTTGTTTTTGTTTTTTTTGAGACAGGGTCTCACTTTATACAGGCTGGCCCTGAGCTCACTATGTAGTCCAGGGAAGCCTTGAACTCAGCAATCCTCCTGCCTCTGCCTCCTGAGTGCTGGGATGACAGGCGTGAGCCACAGCACCCAGCACTGTGGTATGTGGTACTGTTTGCTGGTGGGCATGAGTCACCACGCCCATATTGTTGTTTATGGTTATGGGGGTTCAAACTCAGGGATTGAACTTGGGACCTTGCGCTTGCTAGACAGACACCGGAACCACTGAGCTAAATCCCCAGCCCCATAATAAGTTTTTGTATGGCAAATACTTGCTCTACAGCTATTCAGCTGCTCTCCTGCTGACAGGCCTCTCACTGTCTTCACAATCCTGCTCAGATGTCTGTGCACCTAGCATGAGAAAAACCTTAGAAACAGAAATTTTAGGTTAAAAATCTTTGCCTTTTCATCGGGATTATTGCTGAATCTCTCTCCAAAATGTTTTCACTAATTTTCCCTCCCACAGACCACAGACCTGTTTCCCCACTCTGCTATTACTGCTATTTTCACACTCCAAGTGCCGACTCTCTGAATGGTGAAAACTTGTTCAGTTGTTTCTCTCCGTTTTGTTTTGTTTTAAATCATTGTGCAAGTCAAACTACACAGAACCTGCCACTCTGCAAGGCTCACCTCTAATGACTACTGTTCCCTGCAGCTCTGCACTGTGAGCCCCTCGGCCGGGCCACCCCCACACCTGATGCCCCCCCCTCGGAGCCCGAGGCCTGTTGCTACAAGCCCTACTCCCAGGGGGCACCTGCTGGTGAGTCCCCCCCCCCAGAAAGGGGTTCCGTCTGCCTCAGCACTCACTGTGAGCTGATGTTACTCCAGGCACCAGAGGCACCTCGGCCCCTTCTGGCTGAGCATTACTCTTCATAAACGCACCACACTTCCAGGTCCATTCAGCTGCTGATGGGCATTCGGGTTACTTTTGCTTTTTTTTGCCTCCACATTACAAATAATACTGATATGACCATTTGTCTGTATTTTTTTGTATAAACAGATATTTAGAAGCCTCTTGGGTAGGCAACTAGTAGTGGAATTGCTTAATCATATGGTAATTCTGTTTCATGGTTGGAGGAACCGCCAAACTGTATTTCGCCAGCAGCCACTCCATCTTAGATTTCACCAGCAATATGAATGTCCTGTCCACCCTTTCTTTGAGACAAGTTCTTACTATGCAGCCCAGGCTGGCCTCGAAAGGCCCATCATTTTTGAAGGCCCTTTTTGTTTTATTCTTGATTTTGCAATACTATGAGCCCATGGGCCCTTATACTGAGCTACATCCCAGCCCTTTCTTTGCATTTTTAATTTTTTTTTTTTTTTTTGAGACAGGGTCTTGCTTTGTAGTTCAGACTGGCCCTGAGTTCACTATGCAGCACAGGCAAACTTTGAACTCAGCAATCCTCCTGTCTCTGCCTCCCAAGTGCTGGGATTACAGGTGTGAACCACCATGCCTGGCTGCATTTTTAATTTTGAGAAAGCATCTCATTCTCTCACTAAGTTGTCCGGGCTAGACTTAAACTTTCAGTCCTCCTGCCTCAGCCTTCCAAGTACTGGGATTGCAGTGGGCCCGGCCCTCCTAACTCAGATGGGCAGGGAACTCCACAGGCAGCCGGAGGCTCGGGCCTGGGGAGCAGCGTGGAGAGAGGGCGGTGAGGACCTCACACCAAACACGAGGCCCCAGGACAAACTGCCTGCCCTGCATGTCAGAGACTTCCCACCAAGAGGGCGTCTGAGTTGGGCAGAGCCCACCCAGCTCTGCGCTCACTCAGGCCCAACCCACCGCGCGTGGTCCAGAGCTGACACTGCCTGCGTGGGCCTTGCATCCACACTGACTCGTGGGGCGGTCAGCAGGATCGGGCCCCACACACCCACGGGGGGCTCCACGCAGCCGCAGCCTGCTCAGTGCCTCTCTCCGCTCTCCCCCTTGCAGAGTGTGGGCGGCCGTTCACCCGCCTTGCCCAGCACCCGGAGACCCTCGGCTCCTCCAGGGCTGGGCCGGGCAGCTTCCCCTGGCAGGCCCTCACGGTGGCCCATGGCCGCGGCGGCGGGGCGCTCCTCGGTGACAGGTGGGTCCTCACAGCCGCCCACACCCTCTACCCCAAGGACAGCGCCTCCCTCAGGAAGAACCCGCGTGTGGAGGTGTTCCTGGGCCACACGCACATGGAAGAGCTGCTGCGGCTGGGGAGCCACCCCGTCCGCCGGGCCGTGGTCCACCCCGACTACCGCCAGGACCAGGCCCACAACTTCGACGGGGACATCGCCCTGCTGGAGCTGGAGCGCAGCGTCACCCCAGGCCCGCACCTCCTCCCGGTCTGCCTGCCGGACACGGAGGCCCTCTACCGCAGCGGCCGCTGGGGCCACGTCAGCGGCTTCGGCGTGGAGCTGGGCTGGCTGACCCCGGAGCTGAAGCACTCCCGACTGCCGGTGGCCCCCAGAGAGGCCTGCGAGGCGTGGCTCCAGGACAGGCGGCGCCCCGAGGTGTTTTCCCACAACATGTTCTGCGTGGGGGAGGAGATGCAGGTGAACAGCGTCTGCCAGGGGGACAGCGGCAGCGTCTATGTGGTGTGGGACGGTCGCACCCATCGCTGGGTGGCCACAGGCATCGTGTCCTGGGGCGTCGGATGCGGCAAGGGGTACGGCTTCTACACCAAAGTGCTCAACTACGTGGGCTGGATCAAGGGGGTGATGGGCATCAGGGACTGAGCGTGGGCACGAGGGCAGTGACCGGCTGATGTGCAGACACCGGGTCGAGGGGCTGGGGGTGCAGGGTCAGCCCTTCCAGCCACTGCTGCAGCCCGGTCCCTCACCAGGGAAGCCCTCCTGCCTCAGCCTACACCCTCCACAGGAAGCAATCCGTGGTCTCCCGCCCTCTGCCTTGAGCGCGTTCGCACAAGGGAAGCCTGACCAGCTGCCACCTGTGCACAGTGTACACGGCTTTGGAAGAGGAGCTTTCTCACCCCGTTCAGGTGGCATGTGAAGCCAGGGGTCTCTGGCATTTTGTTTCTGAAAGTCCAAAGAGTCTTTAACTGACCTTCAGATATTCAAGCTGTTGACTGGTTGCCCACCACGACTCCGAGATGCACTGACAGGCAGGTTATTCTTGTGCTGTCCCTCACTCCAGTCGGCGGGGGATGTTCTTATCCACGTCTCACAGACAGGAAGCGGCAGCTCAGGGAGATACAGCGACGTGGGACGGCGGCCGCAGAGGCGTCTTCCCCCGCGTCTGCCGGTCTGTCCCCACGTCCTCTCAGGTTCTCTCCCTGGACACCCTGCTTTGCCTGCTCTCCTCGCCCTGTGGACGGCTTGAGGCCCAGCACTGGGCAGGGCTCCCTGCAGGCGCGCGGGTCAGTGCGGCTGTCACTGACCAGTCAGAGGTGACAGAGGAGGTATTGGTGCTGGTGGCCAAGTGGTGGACAGTCAAAGGTCACGTTTATCTTTGAAAAACAGCAAGGCTGGGGATTCAGCTCAGCAGCACAGCACCTGCCTGAGGTCCTGAGTTCAATTCCCCCCTCCAAAAAAAAGAAAGAAAAACTAGAGAGGGGAGATGACAGAGGAAAGGAAAGAAGGAAAGAAAAAAATATGTTCACAAAAGTAGAAAAACATGGAAACAGAGTCTTTTTTTGTAAATGGGGAGGGGTGGTAGAATTGATAGATATATCTTGATGTTTATACTAATATTAAGGTAGAATAATGAGGCAAAATATATTCTCAACAACTGTCAGTGTGAATATTCATTCTTAAAGACTTGCAATTGTTTATTAATAAAAAATTTCTAAAAAGAAAATAACAATTCAAAATGGTGCATAGTGGTTACTGAGATTTTTTTAGGTTTATGCACAACTCAAAAGACTATTAAAAATATTCTTAAAATACTAAGCAGAGGTTTTTCTCATGGGGTACTATATGAGCCATTTAGTTTTCCCTCTTTCTCTATTTAGCTTAGATTTTATTTAATAAGCATATAGCCTTTTAATTTATTATACATTTTATTATTGAAAAGTATTCTTATTAAAAATTATGCTTCTCCCTTCTCCAAAATTATGCTTGTCTCCTTTTCCAAGACAAAAACTACATGCCCATACCCGTGTGTGTGTGTGTGTGTGTATGTGTGAAACCTATGTAATTATGTTTTTAGGTGCAGCTGTAGATCTGAATCGAGCTCTAAATTTGGATCTTTACATTTATATTTAGAGACACAAATGCAAAGCTGATCTAAATCTAACGTGTATAGAAGAGAGATAGATACAGGAATCTGTCCATGGAAAAACTACCACTGCCCTAAGAGAGTCTCTTCCACCAGAATCAAACCCCAGAAGGAATGAACCATGTGATTCTAGTTAAAACACTCATAGTCTCCCTACAGCTGTGCCCTATTCTATTCCCGGTGGAAGTGCAGGGTGTAACACTCACCCCTACACAGAGGTTCCTTCGAGTGGCTGGGCAGAGCGCTATGGAGCTAGGCCTGAGTTGGTGGATCCTGGTTTGTCACATTTTGTTTTGTTTTGGTTTGGTTTGGTTTGGTTTTTTGAGGCGGGGTCTCACTATTCACTTCAGACTGGACTTGAACTCACATTCATCCTGCTGCCTCAGCCTCCCAAGGCCTGGGATTACAAGCATGCCCACCATGCCAAGCTTCCAGTTTGTCTCTTCTAAATCACGTGCCATCACAGTAGAGCAGAACCCAGACCCCCAGGATGGATGGGAGAAATCGAGCTGAGACTCAGCACCTTCCACCACTTCCTCCTCACCTTCTGTCTTTGCCTGTTATGCACATGGCAGTCACACACACACACACACACACACACACACACACACACACACACACACACACACACACTGCTGTCAGAATATTAAAGTCCCACTGGCCAGCTAAGGTTTCCTTTCCTTCTCATCTTCCGATCTAGGGTGTCTCCTACTCCCTGTCCTTGACTTTCCTGACCAGACAGAGCAGTTCCTCAAGTCCTAACAGTTGTCAGACCGGCCCTGCTGCCAGGGTCGCCCTGACTCCCAGCAGCATCCTGGAGACCCCTGGAGACCTTGGTAGTACATGCACCTCTGTGTGCCTGCTGTCTAACCGCTTTCTGCGAGGATGCAGCCAGGGCCCATAGCGGACGTGTCCGTGGTTGTGACTCCTTGAAGGTACCTGGCTGAGGAACCAGGGAGACAGGAAGGGCAGTGGGTTAGGAGTCCATCTAAGAAGGGAGTCAGCCTACACATGTGTAGGAAATGCTACGGAGGATGAAGAAAGGCTCCCAGAAAGAGCAGAACTTTAAATGAAGACCCCCCCTCCACGTGGACAGGAGAGCTGTCTTGGGGTCTGAATTCCCCTCAAAAAAGACAACTCAGTCTGCAGCCCCACATTTTGCCTGAGCACTAAGTAATGTAGGAGAAAACAGGGTGCACCTTGGTATCTGCAAAACCCAGCTCCCAAGCCTGGCACTGCTGTGGGTCACCTGACCACACCCTCCTCTAGGCCCCCATCTCCCTGCAACAGCAGAACCCTCTCCTCCACCCAGTCCATATGTCCTCCTCGGCCCCATGGCTCTGGTCCATGGCACCTGGCCCTAAGCCTTTCCTAGACTGGGGCTGCGAGGTGACCAGGATGGAAGAACAGGGTCACAGCTTCTGAGACTGCCTCAGGGCCAGACTCCTGGACTGGGCACTGCCCTGGCCAGAGCTGTGCCCCCATACCCTGTGGCAGAACCTTGAAGACGCAGCTTGGCAGCTAGGAAAGTCCACAGAAATGCTGGTTAGAAAGAGACAGGAGAGTGACCTCCCAGCAAAGTTCTCCCCAAGCAGCAAACCAGGATCCCCTGCCCTTCCCCAAAGAGACCAGCTGGTGGCAGCACCTACAGGGATATCAAAACCAAAACTAAAGAAACTCAGATTTTTTTTTCTGTTTTTTTTTTTATGCAAATAGTTCATTCCCTCGGCCGTCCTCCGGGAATGGCCCCCTCCACTCCGCAGTCCTCCCTCCCTGGCCCTGCTCCGCAGGCCTGTGCTTTCCCTCAGCGCTGCCCTGTGCCTGAAGACACCGTCCAGAGAGCAGCGGACCCAAAGACAAGCAGGGCGGGAAATGTGAGTAAGGCTGGGGCCCCAGGCCTGAGGAGGCCGGGCACAAGAGGTAAACCTGCCCCAGAGTCATGCAGCACCCAGGGATGCCCTTCCTCGACGAACCCATCTGCACCAGCCACACACACACACCGTCCATAGGGCCTGGAGGCCACGGTAGTAGCACAGAGCGGGCACCACCTTCCCACTATCTTCCTGTTCTTCCTCCAGGTCACGACAGGGAGGTGGGATGGGGAGGGACCCCACCCTCCCGGCACAGCAGAAGGGACCCATTTCCCAGACCCCTTGGGGGCTTCTCCCAGAAGGCTCTGCTGGGCCTTTGGGACCCTTTCTGAGAGCCATGCCTGGGAGCCCTCGCCCTGCACGCCCTGGGCCCACGCCAGTCCCATTCCGGGAAGGGGAGGAGATGGAGGGGGCTGGGAGGGTGTGATGGAAGCACTCGACCTCTGGACTGGACACTGCCCAGGAAGGAGCCAGGACAGCAGCAGCACCCCAACACCTCCATGGGTCTCCAGTGAGCAGAGAGAAGGCTGGGGTGCCATGCCCCACCAGCCCCTAGACATCTTTCTCTTGGGCAGGTGGCTCTTCTCCCTCCTGGTGTCAGCCCTGCTCTGCGGGCTGGGAGGCTCCGGCCCCATCCCTCCCAAGCTCTTTGGGGAGGTGACTTCCCCTCTGTACCCCAAGCCTTACCCCAACAACTATGAGACGACCACAGTCATCATGGTGCCCCTGGGACACAGAGTGAAGCTCGTCTTCCAGCAGTTTGACGTGGAGGCTTCCGAAGGCTGTTTCTATGACTACGTCAAGGTAGGGGCAGGCTGGGTCAGAGGCCTGTGCCCCAGCCGCTGGATGGCAATGCACCCCAACACCACACCCTCTCGGAGCTCATGGCCCAGTGGAGTGCAGAGAGCCCTACGGCACCATGGACAGAATGCCCATGAGTTTCAGGGGGGAAGCCCAGAGGAAGGAGCACAGGCCCCTTCCCAGGAGTCATACTGCTGACTCGCTGGGCATCTCTGGAAACATCCATGCCTCAGTTTCCATTTCCGTGAAGAATGTGGGCGTGCTGCCACCTCACTGGACCACGGGAACAAGAAATGGGGTCACACACAGCCTTAGTGAGGCAGGGACCTGGCCCCACACCGCTTCCCCCCAGGAGAGTCCTTCCTCCGGTCCTACGTCAGGAATGACGAGATTAAGGGTCCGGGCAGGGCCTGTGTGTGTCCTTCGCAGGCAGCAGCCTGTAGGGTCACGGAATAACACGGGGACAGAGGACCCAGCACGCGTGGAGGAGGGGAACGTGGTGGCCTGGACGGTGGGGAGCAGGCGGGTCTGTGAGGAGAGTCGGGCAGCTGAGGCTGCTGGGCCTCCGGGCTCCAGTTCAGGTGTGTCAGCACAGACGCTGCATAAGGCCCAAGGGTGGAGTAAGAAGACGGAGTGAGCAGGCCGGGCTCTGGGGCAGAAGGAACAATAACGCCTGGACAGGGACTATGAGGATGCCAGGGAAGGAAGACCCAGAGGGGTGGGTACGAGAGAGCTCTGAGGCCTGTCAGGAGTCGGGCATAACCAGACGGGAGATGTGCCCACGGGCCTCAGCCGGTCACGGGAGGCCCAGGTAACAGTGGCATCGCAGAGTGTTTTAGCAGCCAGGGACCAGCTCAAGCCCTGAGGGGCACAGCTCGCTCTGGGGAGCAGAGGGGACCCGAGTCCTCAGCAGGACTTTCTCCTCCCCTCGTCCATCTCCCACCAGATCTCTGCCGACAAGAAAAGCCTCGGGAGGTTCTGTGGGCAGCTGGGGTCCCCCCTAGGGAACCCCCCAGGAGGGAAGGAATTCGTGTCCAAAGGGAACAAGATGCTGCTGACCTTCCACACAGACTTTTCCAACGAGGAGAACGGGACCGTCATGTTCTACAAGGGCTTCCGGGCCTACTACCACGCTGTGGGTACGCGCGGCCAAGGGCTCGGCAGGAAAGGGGAGCCTTGAGTCAGAAGGAGCCCCGAGCCGGGCTTTCCTTGTCTCTCCCCTCAAGAGAAGGGGCCTGTTCTCCTGCTCTGTCCCCAGCAATTCCCAGGAAGCATCACAGAGGCCCGGGTGTCCTGGACGCCGGGCAGAGTCTGTCTCTCGCTTGGCCTGTGGTGAGACCAGAGCAGGAGGGCTTCCTGGCCGTTTCAGCCCCGCTCTGAATCTCCCCCAGACCTCGACGAGTGTGCTTCCCAGAGCACCCCGACAGAGGACGACGCCCAGCCCCGCTGCCAGCACCTCTGCCACAACTACATTGGCGGCTACTTCTGCTCCTGCCATGCAGGCTACGAGCTTCAGCAGGACAGGCACTCCTGCCAGGGTGGGTCGAGCGGAGGGTGGGGGCGGCAGGCACTGAGTGGGCACTGCAGGGCCACTGGGGACCCTGAGACTCCACTTTCACAGCTGAGTGCAGCAGGGAGCTGTACACGGAGCCGTCGGGCTATGTGGCCAGCCTGGAGTACCCCCGGCCATACCCCCCGGATCTGCGCTGCAACTATAGCATCCGGGTGGAGCGGGGCCTCACTCTGCACCTCAAGTTCCTGGAGCCCTTTGAAATCGATGACCACCAGCAAGTGCACTGCCCCTATGACCAGCTCCAGGTACGGCCGGGCACCCGGTGGGCTCCTCCCCCTCCTTCCCATACCCACGTGGCTGACTCAGACCGGGACCAGCCTCACTCCCGGGCTCAGGGCGGGCAAATTCCCAGGCAACCAGGACTCTTGGGGTCCTGTTCGCCTTCAACTGGAAACACAGGCAGATTTCACCCCTGTGCAAAAATGCTCCCATGGGAGACCTGATCGTGGCTCCTCTCCCGTCAGATCTACGCCAGCGGGAAGAGCGTGGGTGAGTTCTGCGGGACGCAGAGGCCTCCCGACCTGGACGCCCGCAGCAATGCCGTCGACCTGCTGTTCTTCACGGATGACTCTGGAGACAGCCGCGGCTGGAAGCTGCACTACACCACGGAAAGTAAGCCGAGGGCCGCAGAGTAGTTCACTCGGCTGTGAGCATGCGCAGGGCCTGGCTTGCTCGTGCCACCAAGACAACGGGTAGCAACAGGACCTGGAGATGAGGCTCCCAGGAGCCTCTCTCGCTGGGCAGGAGCAGAATGTGGCTCTGAAATAACCCTGTTCCTCCTCACAGTCATCAAGTGCCCGCAGCCCAAACCCCTGGACGAGTTCACCATCATCCAGGACCCACAGCCACAGTACCAGTTCCGGGACTATTTCATCGTCACCTGCAAAAAAGGCTACCAGCTCACAGAGGTAAGAGCCCCGGGCTGAGGGACCCAGCACCCCGCACCCAGCCCCAGCCCCCTGGGGAACCCGGGGGTCTGTCCACAGCAGCTCCAGGCTCACACCTATCAGAATCCTGGAGGTCTTCGGTGGTCAACCAGCTCTTCAACTTGAATGCACACTGCAAACAGTATTTTTTAAATGTGACTCAGTGATTCCCATGTGCAGCCAGGTGTGAGGGCTCTGTCCACACTCCACTGTAGAACAGGGATGTGCAGGCACTGGAGACACACAGCTTCCTCAGCATCTTGTGCAGATTTCTACAGCGGGGCTGGGCCACCCCCCGCTTCCTCCCCCTGCTCTGGGGCTCTTTACACACCCTCGGATCTCACACTGGACCCACTGCCTTGTTGGCTTTGCGGACTCAGGAAGGAATATGGTCACAAATGCTCCTAAACTGAAACGCTATTTCTTAACAACAGACAATTAGAGTTTCCAATTTTCTGATCTTGTCGCTGCTATTTAACTGCTACAGCACTTAGCAAACACCTGAATCGTACCCTGAAGTGGTCTAGGGGTGTGCGTGGCCACCCTGCACGTGGGCAGGCCGTGTCTTCAGGAAAACTGCAATCCAGGTGAGAGGAGGGGTGCAGGCCTCAGCTGTCGGGCCCTCCAGGGAGACAGAAGCCCGAGCATTTTGTCTCAGTACAAAATAGTAAAAAGAAAGAATGAAAGAACAAAAGAATGAAGAAAGAAAGAAAGAAAGAAAGAAAGAAAGAAAGAAAGAAAGAAAGAAAGAAAGAAAGAAAGAAAGAAAGAAAGAAGGAAAGAAAGAAGGAAGGAAAGAAGGAAGGAAGGAAGGAAGGAAGGAAGGAAGGAAGGAAGGAAGGAAGGAAGGAAGGAAGGAGAAACAAAGCATATGTATATTGGGGTGGGGGTGCTGCAGGATAGGTAGGAGAATGTGAAAAAATGAGAACCAAGTCATATCTTATACTGGTACAAATTCTCAATATTGAGTCCCATTATGATGTGTCTATTAAATGTACCAATAAAGAATTCAGTTTTTTTTTCTTTAAAAAGGCCTCATTCCGGCTGTGGTTTTAAAATTATAAACCGCGGAATTTTCTGGGAATAGGCAGGAGCCTAGAGGGGAGATCTGTGCCTACCCACTGTCCCTGCTTGACTCTCTGCGAGTAACTCAGGCCCCCCGTGGCTCTGGAGAGAGGAAAGAGCCACACTGAGCGCCTGCGGCCGTCTCCGCGTCTGGGTTAGGGTTGGGCCTCCGTGCTCACGCTCCGCTCACCTCTGCCCACACAGGGCGACCAGGTGTTGCTGTCCTTCACGGCCGTCTGCCAGGATGATGGCACATGGCATCGCGCCATGCCCAGGTGCAAGAGTAAGTCTCAGTTCTGGGATCTGTCTGCCCCAGACTCCAGCCCTCTTCTCCAGGACCTGAACTAAGAGGAAAAGAGGGATCCAAACTGAGCCTCCCCAGCTTTGTCCCTCCCTCCGGGATGACGGGGTCCCCTAGAACCAAACTGCACGCATTCAACTCTCTCCATCGCAAGTACCCTCCTCACTGATGGCATTTCGCGCTCACACACACACACACACACACACACGCACGCACGCACGCACGCAGTCCTGCTCAGCTCTCATTCCACCTTGCCTTCTCCCCAGTCAGGGACTGTGGGCAGCCCCGAAACCTGCCTAATGGGGACTTCCGGTACATCACCACCAAGGGGGTGAACATCTATGAGTCCCGCATCCAGTACCGCTGCCGAGAGCCATATTACAAGATGAAGACAAGAGCCGGCAGTAGCGAGTCCGAGCGAGGTAGGCCTGACGGCCGTGGCAGGCTACTCATTAGCCCTCCTGGACATCCTTGGGGTCCCTCCCAATAAAACCCTTCTACAGTAAGATTATGCCCAGAGCACTGGCTCCAGGCTTTGCACGGAGAGCAATGCGTGCAGCGGGTGGGTGGAAAGGAGGCGTCTGGCTGATGCCAGGGATGACCTGAGCCCCATGAAGTCAGTTCTTCACCACTCCCAGTAACGAGCCGTCACCCTGGCTCTCTGATCCTCGCCCTCCCTGGTTCTGAGCCTCCAGTCTGCATCCCGCCAAGGTGCACACCAGCCCGTGCCCTCCGCCTTCTCTCCGGTCACCCCAACTGTGCTCCTCCCCCACAGGGCTGTTCACCTGCACCACCCAGGGCATCTGGAAGAACGAGCAGGAAGGGGAGAAGATCCCTCGGTGTCTGCCAGGTGAGTGGGAGCCCCACGCCGGGCCGGCGTCCTGGAGAGAGGGACAGGAGGACTGAGGAGGAGAAGGGAGGGGCCCAGGGAAGGGAGCCAGGCGTAGGGACACAGACTCACCCTGCACCCCGCACCCTGGCAGTCTCATAGCAGCAGGGAAGTCAGGGAATAAAAACAGCGAGAGAAAAAAAAAAAATGGAGGGAAGAAGCCAATGTGGGGATGGAGCAGGAAGAAGAGCAAGGACACAGGGCGGGAGGAAGGGGCGACAGCAGCAGGACTGGCTGACGTCTCCCTCCATCCCCCCTGCAGTGTGCGGCAAGCCTCAGCACCCCGTGCAACTGAAGCAGCGCATCTTCGGCGGGCAGACAGCCAAGCCAGGCAACTTCCCCTGGCAGGCCTACACCCGCATCTACGGCCCCGGAGGCGGGGCCCTGCTGGGGGACCGCTGGGTCCTCACGGCCGCCCATACCCTGCAGCCCAAGGAAACCAGCACTCTGGACAACCAGACCAAGCAGGTGTTCCTGGGCCACTCGAACCTGTACGAGCTCCGGAAACTGTCCAACCACCCGGTGCGCAAGGTCCACATCCACCCCAGCTACCGCCAGGACCAGGCCCACAACTTCGACGGGGACATCGCCCTGCTGGAGCTGGAGAACAGCGTCACCCTGGGCCCCAACCTCCTCCCCATCTGCCTCCCGGACAACGAGACCTTCTATGACCCGGGCCTCGTGGGCTACGTGAGCGGCTTCGGGATCACAGAGGAGCGGATCGCCAACAACCTGAGGTTCGTCCGCCTCCCTGTGGCCGAGCGGGAGGCCTGCGAGAACTGGCTGCGGAACAGGGAAGACGTGTTCTCCCCAAACATGTTCTGTGCCGGGGACCCGCTGCAGAGCCACGACGCTTGCCAGGGGGACAGCGGGGGCGTCTTCGCAGTGAGGGACCACACCAGCAACCGCTGGGTGGCTACAGGCATTGTGTCCTGGGGCATCGGGTGCGGCCACGGGTACGGCTTCTATACCAAGTTACTCAACTATGTGGACTGGATCAAGAAGGAGATGGGGGAGGAGGAGGACTGAGCCCAGTGCCTCCACCAAAGCTGCCTGGCCGGCCGAAAACCACTGAGAACTCACGAAGATCACGTCGCAGGAAGACACTGCATGAAGCATCTTCTCCTTTCTATTATCCCGTCTGCACTCTTTCCCCAGGGGCCCTTCTTTCCTCCAAGGGCTGCAGTGAGTATAGTTATTAATTTCCAGTTAGCATTTTCCTTTTCTGTGTTTATGCCATTTGAAAACTGAATGAACCCCATTCCAAATAAATTGTATAAGAGATTACAGAGTCTAGAGTAAGTCAAAAATGGTATCTAAGAAAAATATTTAATATATCACCTTAAAATATTTACTTAAGCAGTAAGAACTATTGAATTTGTGCACACACGCACATTCAAGGGAAAGATAACACTGTATTTCTACATTTTGTCTTAATTGTACAGTACAAAGAAAATCCTGGTCCTCACACAAACATGTTGTCATATAACAGCTCACCTTTCAGTTTCTAAATATCCCTTCAGGTGGGAGTAGCAGTAGCACAAAATTTTTGTCTTCCAGTTGAATCGCTAACCATATTTTTAAATTATCTGACTCTTTAAGAAATAATGACTCTTCAGAGATGGGCTCACAGCTTAGGATAAACCCCCAAGTCTTTATAACAGAACAAGACCATGTTACTGCAGAAGTAGCTCTGGGAGCCCTTTCGCACAGCTCTGCCTGATCCCACAGGTGAAGACATGCGAAGAGTTAGACATTCCCAAGCAGTGAGTGTTTGTAGGTTCCAAAGTGCCCTTGTGCGACACCTGCCGGAACAAGCACGTTTCCATATTCAAGACTGAACAGAAATGTCAGTCCCGGAGTGTCCCTGCAGGACCCAGGAAAACAACCTGTCATTAAAAACAGATGAGGGGGCCGGAGGATTAGCTCAGTGGTTCCGGCGCCTGCCTTGCAAGTGCAAGGTCCTGAGTTCAATCCCCAGTAACCACATACAATGCTGGGTGTGGTGACTCACGCCCACCAGCAATCAATACCACATACCACAGTGCCAGGCGTGGTGGCTCACGCCTGTAATCCCAGCACTCGGGAGGCAGAGACAGGGGGATTGCTGAGTTCGAGGCTTATATAACTATTCATAGTAGGAGAGATAACGTCTCTAAACAGCTGCCCTCAGGTTCAGGTTGTATTTCATCACTAATTAAATCTAACAAGAAAACTTTCATCCTTAAGAGCATTTTGGAGATTAAAACCATGGATTTCAGGAAATGATAGAAGAAAACTTTTGGAGATTAAAACCATGGATTTCAGGAAATGATAGAAGAAAACTTTCTCTAAGTGTCCATAACAACATATACAAGTGGTGCATGCCACATTTAAGGAGCAGAGGTTAACTGCTGGTTTTCGTTTCTGTTTCTCAAGGACGTCCGGCACACGAGGTGAGCACCAAGTCACCCAGCCCTTTCCATTTTGAGACAAGGTTTCACTAAAACTCTAGGTTGCCCAGTCAGAACTCAGATTTGCAATCCTCCTGCCTCAGCCTCTGAGAGTGGTGAGATTATAGGCATGAGCCACCCTGTCCAACTCCTTTTTATTTTAATAATCAGAGTTATCTCCAGAAGAATCAAATGACAACCCCTGGCCTTTGAGCTCTTGCTTCCTTCCTTCAAATTTGTATATGTCTTACTCTTCTAGTGCACAGAAGTAGAAACACAGAAGACAAAACTGATATTCTATGATTAAGTAGGTCTCAGAAAAAATATAATTTGGTTCCGGGCTTTGAAGCTTAACTTCTATGTTCACAATAAGGAACATATTTTAATGAACACCATCTTTTCCCTATAAAATTCAGAAAGGTAACACAGTACACTGGTGAAGATGCAAAATCGCTCTCACATGTGTTTTTTTGTTTGGTTTGGTTTGGTTTGGTTTTTTAGAACATAAATTGATACAAACTGTGGGGAGAGGTTGGGAAGGAAATTATCTGATGAGAGAGGAATGAAAAAAAGACACATGTGAGGGGCCAGAGGATGAGCTCAGTGGTTCCAGCGCCTGCCTCGCAAGTGCAAGGTCCTGAGTTCAATCCCCAGTAACCACATACAATGCTGGGTGTGGAGACTCATGTCCACCAGCAATCAATACCTCATACCACAGTGCCGGGCATGGTGGCTCACGCCTGTCATCCCAGCACTCAGGAGGCAGAGACAGGAGGATTGCTGAGTTTGAGGTTTGCCTGGACTACGTAGTGAGCTCAGGGCCAGCCTGAACTACAGAGCGAGACCCTGTCTCAAAAAAAAAAAAAAAAGACATGTGTGAGATCCTCACAGGGAAAAGAAGTCAGCCATCAGCAGGTCTGGGTACAATGCTGGATTTTGCCAGCCAGAAACCCTCACAGCCCACAGGTGCTGGGGAGAGAAGACGGAAGGCCCTGCCTCAGTCGCCTCTGATGTCTAAGCTGGGACAATGGCCATGAAGGGAGGGAGGGACCCCAGAAAGTCTAGTGTCTCTGACACTGAGGAAAGAAAGCAGGGAGAGGAAGCCGGGGTGGAGGGCAAACCTATGTAGGACTTGGGCTTTGGTGACCCAGCTGGGCGGGATGATCAGGGAAATAGCTGGGCTCAGGTCCGAGAGCAGGAGAAGAGGAGACAGAGTCCTGTATCATCAATTATTTTGAGGAGTTGGCTGCAAAAGGGAACAAGAACATCAGAGCGAGGAATGATGGGTGGGTGCATTTGCCCCTCATGCTGTGGGATGTCTCCCCTGCATTATGATGCAGGGAGAAGCCCTCGAAGATGGAACCCTTGGATCCTGAACTCAGCATTCAGAACCATGACCCCTCAAAAAAATATTTCTGTTCATTTTACATGACCTAACGTGTGGTATTTTTATAGTAGACCAAATGGACTAAGATTTAATGTAATGAAAAATACTGTCATCCTGGGCATGGTGGCTCACACCTGTAATCCTAGCACTCGAGAGACAGAGGCAGGAGGATTTCTGTGAGTTTGAGGTTTGCCTGGGCTACATAGTGAGTTCAGGGACAACCTGAACTACATAGTGAGACCCTGTCTCAAAAAAATGTTTAAAAAATACTGTCATTCAAAATACAGAAGCAAGCAATGCATGCTGGCCCATGTATGTAGTCCCAGCTACTTAGAAGGCTGAGGCAGGAAAATTCCAAGTTTGAGCCTAGCTTGGGAAACTCACCAAAACCCTGTTTCAAAATCAAAATAGAAAAGGTCTGTGATGTAGCTCAGTGGTACAGTTTTTGTCTGGCATATGTGAAACCCAGTTCCATCCCCTGTGCCACAAAGGAAAAGAAAATACAGAAACAAAAAAAGCGCTGTGATTTTCAGAGTCCAGGGACCATTTTAAACCCAAATATTTGAGACTGATGATGTGATGCAGTAGCCTGGTAAATTGGCACTTCTGCTGCCACAGGATGGGTGGTGATAATGTGGGCGCCACAGCTACAAAAGGGAAGCAGAGCTGGCACCAGGAAAAGAGGTTTGGGAGGGCGAAGAGCCACCTGAAACAAACTGGCAGCCCGAGAACTGCTGGGAAGGTCCCCTCCATCACATGTGTCCTTTCCAGCGCTGTCTGGGCTGCTCCAGCAACTCCGTGCTTTCCACAGAGTCCTTGGGGCACCGAGGCACTAACTTCCCACATGAGCTGTGGATTACTGAAGCCTGTCCTTGAAGGCCCAGTGCAGAGGCCTGGCACCCAGCCCGCAGCCCTCCTGGAACATGCTAAGCCTTAGTATGTGGGACCAAGTAGGAGGCAGCTAAAGTGCCAGGGAGGTACCCTCAAGACCTCTGGGCTCTTTGTCTCCACGCCTCCCAGCCACCAGCAAGTAAGCGGGGAGCCCTGCCATGTGGCTCCCCACCACAATATACCCCCTTGCTACAGGCTCAAGGCAGCCAGGCCCTCAGAGTATGGGCTGGAAAGTCCGAAGCTGTACACAAAACAGACCTTTCTTCTTTTTAAGTTGGTTGTCTGAGGTGTTTGGTTCCACTAATAGAAAGCTGATTAACACAATGATCTTTTATTCCACTTTCTTCTGGCCAAAGAAAACTGGCAATTCACCTGCTTTAAAAATATTTCTTAGGGCCGGAGATTTAGCTCAGTGGTTCCGGCGCCTGCCTCACAAGGGCAAGGTCCTGAGTTCGATCCCGGTAACCACATACAATGCTGGGCATAGTGACTCACGCCCACCAGCGATCAATACCACATACCACAGTGCTGGGCATGGTGGCTCACAACTGTAATTCCAGCACTCGCAAGGCAGAGGCAGGATTGCTGAGTTTGAGGCTTACCTGGGCTACATAGTGAGCTCAGGGCCAGCCTGAACTACAAAGCGAGACCCTGTCTCAAAAAAAAAAAGTATAAAAAAGAAAAAGGAATGTCTCTATCGTTGATTATGATTCTCATTGTTTCTTTTTTTAGGAGATGGCCCACTGGGGATTAGACCCAGAACCTTTGCATTGAGCTCTATGCCCAGCCCTTTTCTTTGTCTTTCTTTGTTTCTTTTTTTTTGAGACGGAGTCTTGCTAACTCACTGAATTGCTTAGGGTGGACTCAAATTTGGAATCTTCCGCCTCAGCCTCTGCAGAGTGCTGGGATTACAGGCATGGACCACCCCATTGCCTCTGTTTCTCAATCTTACTATCTCTCCAATGTCTTGTTTCTTCAGAAAAATCCTTTCTCCCACCTAAAGCCCTAGTCTGGTACCGTCAATTCCACGCCACTGCACAGAGTAGCACCACGGGGCTGGGGATTTAGCTCAGTGGTTCGCAAGTCTGCCCAGCAACCACAAAGTCCTGAGTTCTATCCCTGGTAACCACATACCACAATGGTAGCTCATGCCCATAACCCCAGCACTCAGGAGGCAGAGACAGAGGCAGAGGCAGGGAGATTGCTATGAGTTTGAGGCTAGCCTGGGTTACATAGTGAGTTCAGGGCCAGCCTGAACTACAAGGTAAGACTCTGTCTCAAAAAACTAAAAAATAAAAAAAAATTAAAAAATAAAAAAAAAAAACAGAGTGGCACCACGGCTCATGTCCCTGGTGCCTTGACCCCAGCACACACTGTGGCCGTGAATCCTGTCCGAGTCCTGGCCCCTTGCCATGTGTTTGCCCAGGCTAAAGTTAGCAGCTGCCCCTGGGCCTGGGAGGATCAGAGTCCTCTCCTGATACGCCCCCACACACCCCTGCTGGCTCCTGGGGAAACGGCCTTCCTGGAAGCCATGGTCACACAGACCAGCGTCCTGCGAATCCTCCACTTTGGTGGACAACCCACACTAGAGAGCACTACTGCCCTCAGGGGAACATGCAAGGCCTCCGGGTTTGAACCCCCAAAGGGGAGGTGTTAGGTCTCAGTGCAGCCGAACACTTGCTGGGCGTGTGCAAAACGCCCCTGGAGAAGAAAAGGCTGGGTGTGGTGGTGCCCACGCCTGCAACCCCTGCACTTGGGAGCCCGAGGCAGCGGGTCTGTCACAAGTTTGAAGTCTGCCTGGGCTACGTAGCGGGTTCAAGGCCAGACTTAGAGTCTTTATCTCAAAACTAAGCATGCAAGCAAATAAACCAAAAACCCAGCCAAATCCAACAGTGCATTACTCAGGAATCTCCCCTGAAATGAGGAGCAAAGCTGAATCCCCCGTTTTTGGAGACAGTGAAATCTGAGTTCCCTCTCTGTCCTCCCCCTGAGCTGGGTTCTCAAATCTTGACAGGGAGAGAGTCAGTCGGCCTGAACCGAGTGATAAACATGCTTTATTGTGAGCAGACACGGGCATGGGGAATGAGGGAGAAAAAAGAAGACAATCTCAAGCAAGCAGAAGCACACAGAAGCTAAGGTAGTCTGGGGACACTGGGCACAGGGTCTCCCGCACCCTCTGAATCACTACTCTGTGCCCAAACGCAGGCTCTGCCCGGGCTCCCCGACAACGGCATCCTGTGTTACACCCCGTCTTTCTGAGCCCTGGGGAAACAGTGGGATCACGAGCGGAGCGGTCACCCTGCGGTCAGTCCTGACTGGGGCTGCGGTACTGCTTCATGGTGTCCCTGATCCAGGCCACGTAGTTCTGCACCTTGGTGTAGATCCCGTAGGTCCCACACTCGGCTCCCCACGACACCAGGCCGGCGACATAGAATTTGGAGCTGTTTTCAATGACCTTCTTGACAGCAAAAGCCCCCCCACTGTCCCCGTGGCAGCTGTCCACACCGTCTCCCCCAGCGCAGATCATGTTCTCAGTGAAAACGTAGGATCTGATGTCCACTTGGGGACTTGGCCCTTGTGGCTCCTGGCACATTTCTAAACTTGTTATGGGCAACACGGCCCCTCGGAGCACCAAAACCCAGTCTTTTTTCTCGGTCCTGCCCCAGCCTGAGATCATGCCCAGATCCCCCTCAGAGAAGTTGGTGGCGGTGCTGGGCAGGCAGATGGGGGACACAGTCGGGCCCATCTTCACTGGCTCTTTCAGCCGCACCAGCGCGATGTCGTTGTCAAAATTCTTGCGCACGCCGTAGCCAGACACCGGCTCCCAGCCCGGGTGAATGAACACACGCTCAGCGGTGAGCGCCCGCGCCTTGTCCAGCTGCGAGGTGCGCACGGTGGTCGAGCCCGCGTACATTGTTGGATCCGCATTTCCCTCCACGACGTGGGCCGCGGTCAGCACCCAGGACTCGTCGATGAGGGCGCCCCCGGCCCACTCAGAGCGGAAGAACACTTGCCAGGGGAAGCTCTCGATCTTTGCCTGGGACCCGCCAAATATCCTCTGCTTCGCTCTAAAGGGCTCGCTGGGGACCCCACAGACTAGGAAGCAGGAGGACAGGGAGGGATGAGAGTCATCCCCCAGCCTGCAACTCACCACAGGGAGGCCCAGCTCCCCACATAGTTCTGTCTCCACGCCTAGATGCCCTCTGTGCCAATGCCGCCCACAGACTTGCAGGCGAGACCGGCCAAGCAGAGGCAGCGTGGGCATTGGCCTCCAGCCCCTCGGGCACCAGCGGGTCAGCCGGGCGCCTACCTGGGAACCGCTTTCCTGGCAGCCTGTGGAGAGGGCAAGCTCTCCACCTCCGCCTGCACCAGACAAAGCCTTGCCTGCCACTTTACTGTGGGCCTCGCCATGCCTGGGTCCCTCTGAATAACTCCCGGGCCCACTCTGAAGTAGAGAGAAGCACCTCTGGCCTGACCTCGACCTCCCACTCCCCAGCCTGCTCCAGGTAGGACATGGGCTGCTCCTCACGAGAGAGCTGCAGGTAGCTCTAAGCCCTTTGCTACTTGGGTGCAGAGCCCGTCCCTGTCACTCACTAACTCTGAACTCACTCAGTTCACTCACGCAGGACACCACCTCGCAGGACGGCCACAAGGACACGGGGACAACAGAACACTCTGGCTTGGTCCCAAGTGGGATATCACCAGCATCATTATTATTATTCAGGTTTTGCCCCAATGCCACCTTCTCCTCAACTCTGATCTTCCTACAACCCTTTGTCTCTGTCTCTGTCTCTCTGTCTCTGTCTCTGTCTCTGTCTCTCTTTCTCTTCTTGTACAAGGTCTTGCTATGTAGTTCAGGCTGGCTTTGAACTCACTGTGTAGCCCAGGCTGACCTCAAATTCACAGTAATCAGTAATCTTCCTGCCTCAGTTTCCTGAGTGCTGGCATTACAGAGGAGTGCCATCATGCCCAGCTACCATGCCTTGTTTCTTCTATTACTCTGTCTTGTTGCCACACCGACTCTTAATATAATAACTAGCTTTTTGAATGATAATTCTTTAAATGTTTTTTCTTTGTTTTCAAGACAGGGTCTCGCTTTGTAGTTCAGGCTGGCCATGAGCTCACTAAGTAGCCCAGGCCAACCTCAAACTCACAGCAATCCTCCTGCCTCTGCCTCCTGAGCACTGGAATTATAGGCCTGAACCACCACGCCCAGCACTGTGGTGGGTAATACTGGAGATCGAGCTCAGGACCTTGCATTTGTCAGGCAGATGCCAGAACCACTGAGCTAAATTCTCAGCCCTGAATGATGATTCTTTTCTCTCAGCTTTCAGGCCCTGGTGACCCCACCACCAACTGTCAACAATTGACTTTCGGTCCCTTTCAGTCCCACTTGGTGGCTGAGGGAGCTCCCCACAGCCCGGCACCGCCTCACTGCACAGAACTCTAGGGGCCCCAGGTAAAGCTTCACCCCACGGTGTTCAGCTACGCTCAGCAGGCGCCCCACAGCCCGGCCTGCAGCTGTGCCCCCCGTGCCCCACGGAATCCCTGAGTACCTGGAACACATTTCGGCAGCTCTGTGCCCAGCACCTTGTTCACCCAGCTCCCATTCGAGGCACACTGATACTCAGCTGGAAGACAGAGCAAACAGGTCGCGCCCACCCCACACCTCTCCCTTACGACCCTCGGGCACAGCCATGGTGCTCCTGGGCTTGACCCAGCAGCAATCAGACAAAGTCAACTAAGAAAAAAATCAGCAGATCACCCCTCAAAGAACCTCTCAGGCCTCTTTCCTGCCGAGGGAAGGAAATGAGCAGTCACCAGAGCACAGGAGAGGATCTAGGGGCCAGAAGACCCTCAAGTGGAAACAGAAGAGAAGGGCCAGGGATTTAGCTCAGTGGTTCCAGAGCCTGCCTTGCAAGCACAAGGTCCCGAGTTCAATTCCCAGTAACACACACCCCAATGCTGGGCGTGGTGGCTTAAACCTGTAATCCCAGCATTCTGAAGGGAGAGGCAGGAGGATTGCTGTGAGTTCGAGGCTTGCCTGGGCTACATAGTGAGCTCAGCGCCAGCCTGAACTACAAAGCAAGACCCTATCTCAGAAAAAAAAAAAAAAAAAAAAGAGACGAGAAAGGGAGGAACAGAATAGAAGTTGTACTAAGGCCTCAACATCAAGAAAGCCAGTCATGGGCTGGGCATGCAGCTCAGCGGTAGAGCACTTGCCCAACATGCATGAGCATGTTAGGTTTAACCCCCACACTGCAAGAAAAAATAGTTAATTAAGTGAAAAAGAAAGCCAGTCATCATAACACATCAACCTCCAACTAGAAACATCCACCCCGTGTGTTTCACAAGAAATGACTGGTCTGGAGTTGGACAAACACATACAGTGGGAGAGGCAGGGCTCCTGCTGCTGCTGCTGCTGCTGCTGTGAAGCTGAGCTGACCTTGGAATTCCTGACAGATGACCTTGAGGACTTGCTGCTCCCCCCGGAAAGCAGGATCCTTAGACTAAGCCAAGGGGGCAACAGTGACTATTCTGTCTCCCGAGTTTCTGTCCCAACTCTGATGTACCCATCGAACTCAGAGAAAACCCTGGCCCCGAGAAGAAACCCACCACTGCCTTCATGCTCCATGTAGTAATGCGGCTCCTCACAGGTGTACTGAACAACAGAACCAAATAAAGTATCTTCTGGCTCTTCAACTTTGCCATTTTGAATGGGGTCAGGAGCACCGCAGTCCACAGCTACAAGAGGAAGGGAAGAGACAAAGGATCCAACACCAGCTCCCCCGAGAACAGTGATGAGGGCCAGTCCCATCCCGATTTTGATGTCATACCCTCTGTGTCCATAAGCACCCAGGGTGATTCTCCCCACCCAAGCCCAGCCCACTGAGATAGGCCTTAACAGCTTCAGAGAGGAATGGGGGTTCCCAGTGGCTGGTGGAGGGTCCTTCAGAAGCTGAGAACACTCCCACTCGAGGGTCTTAACTTAGTTAAGACTATCAAAACCACAGCTTTTTTTTTTTTTCAAGAGTCTCGCTTTGTAGTTCAAGCCCGACATTGTGATGTGTGGTACTGATCGCTAGTGGGTGTGAGGCACCATGCCCGGTATTGTTGTATGTGTTTACCAGGAATCGAACCAGGGACCTTGCACTTGCCAGGCAGGTACCAGAACCACTGAGCTAAATCTCTGGCCTCACAGCTCCTTTTTTTTTTTTTTTTTTTTTTTTTTTTTTTTTTTGAGACAGGGTCTTGCTTTGTAGTTCAGGCTGGCCCTGAGCTCACTATGGAGCCCAGGCAAGCATCAAACTCAGCAGTACTCCTGTCTCTGCCTCCCGAGTGCTGGGATGACAGGCGTGAGCTACCACGCCTGGCACTGTGGTATGTGGTATTGATGGTTGGTGGGTGTGAGTCTCCACGCCCAGCCTTGTATGTGGTTACCAGGATCAAACTCAGGACCTTGGGCTTGTGAGGCAGGCACCGGAACCACTGAGCTAAATCTCCAGCCCTCACAGCTCCTTTTTTTTAGAAAAAAAGCTGGCATCCTAACGCAGCTGGGACCAGACCAGGGCAGGAACTAAAAATCTACCCATGACTGGTTTCCCTTCACAAGACTGAGAGGAACCCAAGATACCCAGTGCCAGGGATGAAGCCCAGGGCCTCTCCCGTGTGGCTCCAGCCTTTGCTTTTTAGGTAGCGATCTCACAAGTCTGCTGAGACGCCCCTGCTTCAGCCCTGAGAGCAGCTGGGGTGACTAGCATGTCCCACCACACCCACAGCACACTTGAGTTCTGTTGTACAGATTGTGCTATTGCCAGTGAGAGGGGAAGAAGAAGAGTCCCACGTCGATGGGACACGTACGCTGACAATTCGCTTTGGCAATGTTGCTCCACTTCCCGTCGCTTTGACAAGTAGAATAAAAAAACGCCGAGCTTGAACTTCCCTAGAGAATAAGAGACACCATCATTAATTTGTAAAAAGCGACACGAGAAATCAAAAGTGAAAAAGGAACTGATCTCTGGCCTTGGGTCAGTGAGGAGTCCGCACACGTACACAAAGCTGAGGGACAGCTTAGCACAGGGACCAGAGAACTCCAGTTTGGGCGGAAAGAAAACAACCATCTGCCCCTCCCAGGACGCAAAGCCGGGCAAGGCGTCATTGGGCTGGCCAAGGACTCCATGACTCAGGGTTCCTTCAGCTATTCTGTCCCCGGCAAGGGTGTCCATCCCTTGGTCCAACAGGATCCCAGGCAAAGGGCGGGAAGCGTGCTAACCCAGACCTGGGCCAGAGATCGGGCACACTGGCGCCTTACCTGTACAATCTCAAAGCCCTCCTTACAGGTTATCTTCACCACATCTTTAAACACATATTTTGCCTTTTCGGGCTCCCAGATAGAATTGGCAGAGACTTGTTTAGGGCAGGGGATTGCTTGGAAAAGACGGAAGGTGAGAAAGACAAAAATGTTTTACTAGGCAGCCGGAGACTTCTTTTTACATCATTCAGATTTACATCTTCTTTAGCATTCAGCTGTCTTTAATTCCGGTTTCTCACGCCCTCCCATAACGCGGCTTTTCTAACTCACGCCCTGCGTCACCAGCTCGTCCAGCAGAGGGGTTACCAGACGGCAGCCACTGCTGACCACGCTGCCGGGGCTCGAGAATCCTGAGCAGCTCAAGTGTCTCAGATCTCTACCAAGAAGAACCCGCTCGGCCCCTGCACCGTCCAGGGACGCTGGTGTCACCCACTGAAGAGGGACTTGTAGAGCACTCACGATCTCCATGGTAACGAAGTTTCCAGCCTCTGTTCTCCCCTGAGAGGTCCGTTTGAAAGATGATATCCACAGTATTACTCTTGGTTTCTATAACGAGTGGCCCCGGGAAGCCCTTGCCACAGTAAGGACCGAACTGTTGATCTCTTGTGACAAACTGAAAGGAAACAAAACGATTAAATCAGAAGACAGGATGAGATAAAAGTAAAGAGCAAAATAAGTACAACAGTAAATAAGGAAAAAAGAAAAGAAGAGACAGGATGAAAGATAATTTTGTCTTCAAGAAAAAAATAAAATCTTCTTGAAGCATGGCATATGCCTGTCATCCTAGCACTCTGGGGAGGCTGAGGTAGCAAGATTGAAAAATCTGAGCCCAACCCTAAATTTAGCAAGACCCGCCACAATATAAAAACACTTTAAAAAGGCCTGGGGACGTAGCTCACTGGGAAGATCCTAAATTCAATCCTCAGTACCACAAAAAAAGAAAAGGAGAAAGGAGGAGGGAGAAAAGGAGAGGGAGAGGAGAGGAGGGAAGGGAAAGAGGAAGCCATAATCATCTCCTATGTGAGTGGGGGTGATGGCAAGAATTAATCATCAACCACGCACGTCTAAACTGTCACGGCAGTTCCCTTCCGAGTCGGCCGGTTCCACATCAAAGTCCTCTCTCCTCAGAGTCACCACCACCTGGAAGCCCTGCTCCAGCCGGATCTGGTATTCACACCTTGAGTTCTCCGGGTATGGACTGGGGTAATTGGGACTTGCTATCTCCCCGATCAGGGTCGTGAACACATCCCCACTGCAGTTGACTGCGGGAGGAAAAGAGAATCAAACCTGGGCCAAGCAAAGGCTACAGTCCCTTAGGTCGTCCACTGATAGTCCCCCATTCAGATGCTCCTGGCCCCGGGGACCCATTTCTGACCACTGTCCCTGGACAGAAACCATATTCCTATTGCCTGTCCCTTCACTCTGCATTACTTCGCTCATGCCAGAGACTCCACAGCTAGGAGCATACTCGTCCTAAGCAATTATTTCTCTTCTCTTAATCAGCTTTTATCCTGTCCCCTCGCGATTTGGTTCAGTCCTTAAATGTCTTCAATGTCTCCTAAAGTCCATATATTGAAGGCTTGGCCTTTGATGTCAATGGGAAGTGGTCAGACTTTCAGAAGATGGGTTATAAGGGAGGGACTTGGGTCACTGTGGAAGCGTCCTTCAATGAACACTGGAACTGTAAGTAGTCTTTCTCTCCCCCCTCCCCTCTCCCTCCCCTTTCTCTCCCCGCCTCTGCTTCCTGCCAGCAAGAGATAAGCAGATCCATTCTACTACACACTCCCACCACAATGCTGCAGCCACAGGGCCAAAGACATTAGACAACTGACCAGGGACTGACATCTCTGAAGCCATGAGCTGAAAAAACATGTCTTCCTTTTAGTTGTTCACCTCCAGCATTTCATCACAGCCATAGAAGGCTGACACCTTCTCTTCTTCCCCTCCTGTGCGTGTCTCTCAGCTTATGGGTGAGAACAGATATCGCATGGAAGACAGACAGCCCTGGCAAGGCCTGACCCTCTCAGTGCCCAGCTCACCTCCGCAGTTCCTCATGTCGTCGTGCAGGAAGTACTCTGGGGGGCAGGAGCAGAAGTAGCCCCCAAGGAAGTTGTTGCAGAAGTGGCTGCAAGGGACGTCGGCGAAGTCTTCACACTCATTCACATCTACAAGGAGCAGAAAGAAATCGAGGTCAAGGGCACAGGCAGAGAGAGGAGGCCCTTAAGCCCAAATGCACAGGGTAAGAAAAAAACAGGCAGATGCGAACATCAGGCCTTTAAAAAGCCACATTTCAGGATGCATTATTCTGTGTCACTGTCCTGATGATGCTCCAGAGTTGTGTCCACCCTGGACAAGTGTTAAGGGGTGCTGGACGCCAGGAACTGCCAGCGTCTTCTGCTTGGAGAAGCTTCTGCAGGGAGGAAGATGGTCACAGCCACCAATTGTACAATGTTGGCCCTTCCCTCAAGTCAGAACAGTTTATAAGAGGTTCTAACTGCACTTCAACTTGAAGACAGATGTGGAGATGCCCGTAGTTTGAGACCTTGAATGGGCTCGAGAACTACACATTCCATGTGCAGCTCTTGCCACATGATTAACTGTGTCAGTTCCCTCTTTCCTTATCTTGGTACACAGGTACCTACCTGCAAGTGTCGCAGTAAAGACAACATTCCCTTAGTAAATTTGCTAACACAGGGCCCAATCCATAGCAACTCTGAACAAGTTACTATTTTTTATCTATTACTATCATTATCACCACTAAGATATGATTGTACATTTGCATTCACAAAGGTGACACGTAGAAGGAGCCAGGACAAGTCAATATTTTGTTTTCGGTTTTCGTTTCTTGAACCAGATTCTCACTATATATTTCAGGCTGGCCTCGAACTTGGCAACCCTCCTGCCTCAGCTTCTTAAGGTCTGTGATCTTAAATGCACCACCACACTCAGCTAATATTTTTTACATACAAAGAATCCTCACTTGATGCATTGTGCAAGATTTTTTCTGCTTCCAGTCTTGAATCTTACCAATGGCAGCATAATAGGCAGCAAATCCGGTGTAACGTTCTTCATTGGAGAAATCCGACGTGAAGATCACTTGGAGTCTATTGTTCAGAATGTGGAACTCTTCTATGATTGGGGAGCTGGGGTTCTTGCTGGTCCTCTGCCCACAGAGCTTCCCCTCTTCAATACCTCCTGACACTATCTAAGGAAATATAATAAAGATGCTAGTAAAGGTCAGTACTTTGGTTCGGTGGTGACAGAAAAGGGGACCAAGAGAGGGACCCTTTACTGTGGTGACTGTGTGCATGGGGCACTGCCCAGCCTCCCTGCCCCCCTGGCACCCTCCTGTGACTTACCTGCACCGAGTCGTACAGGCAGTTCTCTGACAGCTCAATGTCCAGGTGGGTGAAGTACAGGTGGATTCCGAAGCCCTCCGGAACCTCGACGTCCCATGTCTGCTTTGCCTCGTTGGGGTATGCCTGCGGGTAGTTGGGGGACAGGATCTTCCCATGCAAGGTGGGCTCTGCCTGAGCCCAGGCCCAAAGGGAAAACAGGACCGTGCACCTGAGGGGGACACAAGGTGGGGCATCACCAGGGGCCCAGAGCCTCGGGCAGAACCCCACACTGTCACGGGGGAAGGAAAGGGGCGCTGACCAGGCATGGAGAGAATCTCACGGTGACCTAAGGAAAGGCCCAGGTCAAGGCGAAGCCGGGGCTTCCAGTCCAGAGGCCCCTGATCACTCACCACATCACTGGCCGTCTGCCCATGGCGCTGGTCCTGCCTCTCTGCTCCTCTGAACTTTGGAGCTGAACTGGCAAATGGCACCTGCTCTATGGCGAGCAGTGTCACCTTCCTGAGGAAAACTCGGTTTACAGAGCAGGACCACCACGGTCACCATGAGACTCCTGGCCTCCCCGGCCGCCCTGCTCCAACTCCAGCTCACTTTCTAGACTAGAACTAATCTTAGCCTCCTCCCAGGGCTTCTCTAGCCTCTCCCAGTTCTCCTCTCTTCTGCTCCCTGCCTGCCTTCTCTGCCTGGCTCTCCTGCCGCCCTTCCAGCTGGGACCATCCTCCACCTTGCCACTGTTTCCCGGGCACTCCGACCACCACCCTCATCGCTGTGCTTCTGATGCTAGCCACAACCACTGCTCCCTGCAGGGTAGGGCAAGGCAGGACAGATTAGGGCCAGGGAGAAGTGGGGAGGGGCGCCACCTGCCCCAACCGAGCCAGGCAGGATGGGAAAAGAAATTTCCCGTTACTTCCCAGGGTCGGTCAGTCCGATGGTCGATGTCTTTATCCTAAAGACATTTCCCTACAGTCCCTAGAACAGTGGCTAAATTGCTTCCAACCCTGAAAATAATGGTTCATGGAGGGGCATATGATGGCTGGGTCAGCCTGCCGGAAATAGGTCTGTTTCTGTCTTTTCTAGTTCTCTCTCTCCAGCCCTCTTCTTTTTCCCCTTTCTCTGAGAAGTTCTCTGCCTTTCTTTTCTCCTCCACCAAAGCTCTGCAGTTCGACTTTAAGGCTTTTACCTTCAGGCGCTGATGGGAGCCAGGCAGTCAGCGGTCATGCTAAGCCACCCTGTGGGCTCCCCCGAGGCGGCAGGTCAGCCTCCCTGTCCTGGTTCCTGCATAAAATTCCCCAGCGGAATGAGGGTCAGAAATTCCCAGATCAAAACCCAGGGGGCTGGGAGACCACGCTCCGGGAGGCGCGGCCTGGTCTCGTGCGCCCTCTGCTGGGAGAAGCAGAACTGCAGCCTCCTCCCAAATCCGAGATCCCGCTCGGGCTGCGGGGAGACAGAGCGGCGCGGGGAGTTCACGGATTGCCCAATTCTCCTCCCTTTCAGCCAAGGGGTGTGTTTCAGAGTTTTGGGGAAGTCAGGTGATTTGTGGGAAAAGGAGGAGATTGGTACTAAATAGAGAGAGCTAAACTTTCGGAGAGCACTTCCTGCGCATGTGTGTGTCTGAGTGTGTGTCTCTGTCCAGTCCAGCCCATCCCAGCCCTCAGGGCAAATCAGCTGTTAGACAAGGACTCTTCCTAAAACAACTCTACAGTTCCAAGGGTCTCAGCTCCATCCACCAGCTCACAGGCCCCGAGAGTTCCCGGGCCCTGACCCTCCTGGCCACGTGTGTTTTGAGGTGCAGACTTTTTTTTTTAATTGGTACATTATATAATATGAGGTACAGAGTTTTACAAGGCAGTGAGATGTATGGGCCCAGAACTAGATAACAACTTTTCTACCTCCCCAAACCCCAGTAAAACAGTCTCTTATCCAACTTTAACACAGCTGTAGTGACCATGCTGATCCTCAGAGTAAGTAGAATAATTGGATTATAAATTAATTCATATAGTTAAAGTCAGGTTTTGCTGTCAAATGAATTTTGGTGACAAACTTGGAGAAAAAGAGGAAAAAGAACTGAGTCGTCAGAGACTTTTGGAGTTCAGAATTACAGGAAAGGAACTTTGGACCTGCACAATTCCTCCACATAAACCTTCGCTCGTATCTCATTTGTCTTTTGCCACTTTTGCCTCATGGAACTCAGGGTCTTAAGAATGCTCCACAAGCCCTCTCACCCCCACTCTAGTGCCTGTATTCCAGTGAATCCAATTTTTTTTTTTTTTTTTTGCTTTTTGAGACAGGGTCTCGCTTTGTAGTTCAGGCTGGCCCTGAGCCTCACTATGGTGCCCAGGCAAGCCGCCGCGAACTCAGCAATTCTCCTGTCTCTGCCTCCCGAGTGCTGGGATGACAGGCGTGAGCCACCACGTCCGGCATTGGTGAATCCAAAATTTTATCAATTTGCCAGGCATGGTGGCTCACGCCTGTCATCCCACCACTCAGGAGGCAGAGACAGGAGGATTGCTGAGTTCGAGGCTTGCCTGGACTACATAGTGAGCTCAGGGCCAGCCTGAACTACGAAGCGAAGCAAGACCCTGTCTCAAAAAAGAAAAAAAAAAAAAAAGATTTCATCAGTTCAAGATTCTCCATTACTTTAAATACCTCTTGGAATAAAAATCCTGTTAATTCATCTGTGACATTCCAATGACTATAGGACACACCCTGGCCTCAGGAGAGATAAAATGTAGGGAGTGGGTAACACGTGGTACAGCACCACTGCACCCATCCTATCTTGATTCGCCTAGCACTGGGCCTGAACCTGGAAGACAAATTCAACCCCACTCTGCTCCCTCCAGTCTTAAACAGGAAAGGCCGGGCAGGATATGGTGGCCAAAGGGGAGTGGTGGGCCCTTCACCTGCCTCTCCTCTGTCCGCCGCATTCTCCACACAACGCAGATGCGCCTGCACCCATTCATTATTCCCCTCTGTGGACCTCACTGAGACACCCCACTGTCCCCCCAGCCTGGCGGCAGCCTGGGCAACCCTTCAGTTCACTTTGCTCGTCAGAGTCAGAGACCACGGAGCATCTGGGGACAGCCGTGGCTGCAGTGCGTTGGAGGAGGAAGCGTGGACAAGCATTGCAGGCCCAGGCATCCGTGGACAGGCGGGCTGCTGGGCAGAGGCCCCTGTTGTGACCAAGGTGCCGAGCAAAGTTCCCACAGGGAGTTAGTTCTCCAGCATTTCTATGAGGGATGCGCAGTTCCAGAAATGAGTCTCTCCTCTGCTCAAATCAGCCACTTACAGCTGGGAGCACTGAGGATGGTCTGCTGAGGGAGACCCTGGGAAGGGACTGAATGGACAAGCGTGGAAGTTGAAACCGCTCTCAGCTGCTTTTGGCAGTGTGGCCATGAAAGGTACTTTGCCTCTGCACTCCAGCTCCAACATGGATAAAAGGAAATAAAATCCCCCGTCCCTGCCCCAGCTACATAGTCAGGGCCAGTCGAAGCTCAGATTCAGTGAAACAGCGTGTGCAGAGCCTGCAGCACGTGTCTAGTACTCAGTAAACCCTTGAAAAATAACTAACACGCCAGCACAGTGCTGAAGCTCAAGGTCGGTGGAGCCCCCAGGAAGCTGAGATGCCAGGAATGCGGGCTGTGTGCCGAGGAAGGGCCCAGCACCGAGCAGGCCAGCTGAGAGAGGCCGCGTGTGGGCTGCAGGGCTAGGGCTGCCTGCAGCTCATCAGAGCCACCTGGTGCTGGACAAACAGCCACAGGACCTGTTCACTCTGCTAGGTTTCAGTCTTGCTTTGGCCTGATTCCTTTCTATTCCCCTGTTCCTCTCTTTTGGAATAGAAATATTTACCCTGTGTCACTGCATTTTGAAAGTATTTAACTTCCATTGTGGTTTTTGCAGGAGCTCTCAGCTAAGAGTTTGCCATGAGTTTCAGAGGAGACTTTGGACTTGAACTTCTCAGCAGGGCTGGTACTGTTAGCTCTTAGAGACAGGCTAAATACATCTGCAGACTGAGATGAATATGACCCTCTGAGGGGCCAAGGGTGGAAGGTCATGGTCTTCTCTAAAATGTGTGCCAACAGCCTCATGTGTTTAGAGGTGGAGCTCTCAGAAGGTAACTGGATTATAGCAGCACTACACCCATGAGTGGAGTGATTTATCCATGCGATCAAAGCAGAATGTGCTGTTTGATACAGGCTGGTAAGAAGCACTGGATCAAATTGCTCGGACTGGGCTCACACTTGACAACCTCCTGCCTCTGCTTCCAAAAGTGCTGGACTGATTGGTTGTGTCACCACCCACCCAGGGAACATGTATTCTTGTGTCCACTCCTCCCTCTTTGTTTCCTGACTGTCATGGAGTGAGCAGCTCTTCTCCATCTGATGTTTCTACCTTGGAACAGTTTACCATGGACTGAATCCACCGAAACCGGGAGCCAAGATAAACCTCTCCTCCTTTATCTCGGTGTTTTGTCTCAATGACACAAACGTGACTGGTAACACACCTCGGCACTCCTTGTTGTCTTACTGGTTTTTCATTCACAAAAGGGTGAACTGCTGTGTTCCTCCACATCTGAATCCCACTTCATGTGGTCATGCTGACATACAACCTTGCAGATACATGTAAATACGGACAAGTGTTACTCAGTGTTACCCGGCATCTCTCATCCCTTCAAGCTCTAGAAACATTAAGAAACAGAGCAGAAACTTCAGATGGTGTTTTTTTACTGTCATTGCCAGGCAGGTGGTGCATAGCAGTAATCCCAGCACTCAGGAAGCTGAGACAGAGGAATCACTAAGAATTCAAAGCCAGCCTGGGCTACGTAGTGAGTTCAAGGATAATGAGGTTGAAACTTATCAAGGTATGTTAAATGCACGTACCAGTTTCCCAAAACAAACCTCACTCTTAACATGTACTAGTTTTTAAAAGTGTGTGTGTGTGTGTGTGTGTGTGTGTGTGTGTGTGTAAATAGGTGAGGGAAGAAGGGCTAGGGAGGGGAAGGAAATAGGAAAAAAGAATTAGGATATATTATGTACAGGTATATTCCAGAGAGTGTCTGGAATGTGATCAACATGCATGACCAACATGTACTAACAAAAAAATGTACTATAGGACCAGAGGTTTAGCTCAGTGGTTCCTGAGCCTGCCTAGCAGTTCAATTCCCGGTAACCATATACAACAGTACCAGGTGGTGACTCACGCCCACCACAATGCCGTGTGTGGTGGCTCACACCTGTAATCCCAGCACTCGGGAGGCAGAGGCAGGAGGATTGCTGAGTTTCAGGCTTGCCTGGCCTTCATCATGAGCTCAGGCCCAGCCTGAACTACAAAGCGAGACCCAGTCTCAAAAAAAAGAAAGTACTATAAAGTTAAATATATACATATGATCTTTAATAGCAATAAAAGCCAAAATGGATATACCGTAGAGTGGGACCCAAATGGGCATTAAACACTGGGCCAGGAAAGGTTTTCCCGCCCGAGAACAGAGCGAGCGCGGGACGAGCTGCAGGAACCAGAACAGCCACCGGAGGGCGCCCTCCCTCAGACCGCGGCCCAGCAGTCGGAACCCGAACTCCCCGGGTCCCCGAGGGTCCCTCGACTGTTCAGCCCCGCGACGCGAAGACCACTCGCTGTGCGAAGTCGGCGCTCAACATCGTGCGCTTGTGTTGAGACATCAGCAACAGAAAGGCTGCAAGAGAGTGTCTGGAGTTTGAGCCTCGAGAGCCTCCCGACAGTAAACGCCCAGGTTAAAGTTCAAATTCCGTTGCAAATTGAAACTAAGACATTAAAGGCAAAAGGAACTGAAGTCCGAATGTCTCCGTTTAACCCGGAAAGTTTCCAGACCAGGACAGGGGCGTGCGTGCCCCACAAACTGCTTCCCTGGCTGGGATGGGCCAGCTCCTCCCCAACCTCGCGGGCTGCTGCGTAACAAGACAAGCCTTAGAAGACCCTTAGATTTTAAAAATCCAAGGGCTACCCGGGCATGCCGGTGCACGCCTCCAATCCCAGCACTCGGGAGGCTGACGCAGGAGGATCGCAGCGAGTTCCAGGCCAGCTGGGCCTATAGAGTGACTTCAAAGCCGATCGAGACTTTGTCTCTAAATAAATGAATGAATGAATAAATAAATGCCCAAGGGGTGAAGAGGTAACTCAAGGTTAACTTGACTCAACTTAAGCAGGGAATTTCCCACTCTCCAGGTTGCAAACAAACCACCCAAGTTCTAGTCTAAACCCACCAACGTTTGTTCCCAGGCCCTAAATGGAGAACAGCATTTGCCATTGTGAGCAGGGAGTTCAGGCCACACCCAGATGTCCAGCTGCTGTGTGTGTGGAAACTGCCTGGCTCCCCACCTGTGGAATATGGTAGGAAGAGCCAACTGAAGCCCTTACAGCTTCTCTACCTGGGAAGATGACAAATCCTGGACTACACCATGTTCTAGAAAAGGGCACAGAGCCTGGGTCAGCTCATCTGCCTGGCCTATCACTTGGTCATAAATGGGACATTCCAGAGATAGCTGAATCTAGAGAGTGTGAAGCTGAGATTGGATGTGTGCTACCGGATTAGTTCATTGACTGGTTTAGTATCTTTCTGGGTGTAGATAATGGGAAGGCCCACCCTGGGTGTGGATGGTACCACCCAAAAGGTGAATAGCCTGGGAGAAAAGGGAGAAGCAGGCTGCTGCTGCTTGCTGCCTTTTGCCTGCCCTGACACACCATATATTGTTTCTCCTTTGTTATGCCCTTGTGCCCATATGGGCTCTGAAGCCTTAGTAAATTGAGAAGGGACTTCATCTTCCTTTCTTTCTTTCTTTCTTTCTTTCTTTCTTTCTTTCTTTCTTTCTTTCTTTCTTTCTTTCTTTTCTTTCTTTCTTTCTTTCTTTTTCTTTCTCTCTCTCTCTCTCTCTCTCTCTCTCTCTCTCTCTCTCTCTCTCTCTCTCTCTTCCTTCCTTCCTTCCTTTCTTTCTTTTCTTTCTTTTTCTGTTTTTTTGAGACAGGATCTCACTATGTAGGTTATTGCTGAGAGTTCAAGACCAGCCTGGGCTACATAGCGAGATCCTTTCTCAAAAAAGAAAGAAAGAAAGTCCGGAGACTTAGATCAGTGGTTCTGGTGCCTGCCTAGCAAGCGCAAGGTCCCTGGTTCAATCCTCAGTAACCACATACAACATTACCAAGCATGGTGACTCACACCTACTAGCAATCAGTACCATATACCATGATGCCATATGTGGTGGTTCATAAGCACTCGGGCTTCATCATGAGCCCAGGGGCGCCTGAACTACAAAGCAAGACCCTGTCTCAAAAAAAAAAAAAAAAAGGGGCTGGGGATTTAGATCAATGGTTCTGGCACCTGCCTAGCAAGTGCAAGGTCCCTGGTTCAATTCCCAGTAACCACATACAACATTACCAAGCATGGTGACTCATGCCCACCAGCAATAAGTATCCCACACCAGAATGCCAGGCACGGTGGTTCACACCTGTAATCCCAGCACTCAGGAGACAGAGGTAGGAGGTTTACTGTGAGTTCGAGGCTTGCCTGGGTTGTATAGTGAACTCAGGGCCAGTCTGAACTACAAAGCAAAACCCTGTTTCAAAAAAAAGAAAAGCTTGAGGGAAGCTGAACTTGAGCTTGGTGACTGCTATTCAAGGGTAACATAGGTAATTCAGTTTAACAAGACACTATCTCAAAATATGAATTGTGCTTTTTCTTTTTTTTAAGCATATGTGCTGCCAAAGTGAGCACTGTGCTTTTTCTTTTTAAAGAATTTTTCTAAAAAGGCTGGGAATATAGCTTCATGGTAGAATCCGGTGCTTTTCTAGCACGGGGTCCAGTGCCATTACCACCCAGAAAAGAAAAGAAGGGGGGAGAGGAGGACAAGGAGGAGGAGGGAAAGCTGACATGTTGGTACAAGGCTTGTTGTCCCTGTCACTGAGGAGCCAGAGCTCGAAGCCGGCCTACACTACCCACCAAGACCACTGTCGTGTTGTTTCGTAAGTGTCATATCTCTTCCTGTTGCTTGAGGGCAGGGCTGCTGGATCTTCATCTTGCACTCTGAGGTCCAGCAGAGAGCAGGCCTGTGCAGTTTCACCATAAATAAGGAGGCTGTGTCATCTTCACCTCCTGCTCCCCAAGCCAGTGCCTGGAGGTGGAGCTGCCCCACAACACCCAAGAAGGAGGAGAGTGTGGCTGACAGAAGCCCAGGGAAAGGCAGATGCCACCGCTGCACCCAGACGCAAAGAAAAACTGACTTTTTGCATTTTTTTTTAACTCTTCCCCAGTGCTGGGGATGGAACCCAGGGCCTCACCCAAGCTAGGCAAGGGCTCTACTGAGCCGCACAATGTATAAACAGGGCCCAGCTGCTGGAAGCCTTAACAGGCATCTTGATTTATCACAGTGAATCAGAGATTTTAGGATCTTAAATACCATGAAGCCAAACACTTAAATGGCAGAATCTACGACCGTTGAAGGCGCACATGTTCTGCAGCCTGTAATTCCCCTCCTAAAGAGCTGTTCTCTAGACTGCTAGTACGTACTGCAATTAGGTTAGTGGATTCCAGCCAGCAAGTTTGCCCCGAGGATAGCAAGGGCTGAACCCAGATCTCTCACACTGAGCTACATGCCTGGCCCTTTGTTCAGCCTATATTTGAAGACAGGGTCTTGCTAAATGACCCAGGCTGGACCGTAACTGTCCATCCTCCTGCCTCAGCTTCCCAGAGCTCTGAGATTATAGATCACCACCACACGTAGCTCATTCTCTTTGCTTTTCTCTTTTTTGGAAGCAAAACATTTCAGGGAGCATTGGAGACACACACATTACACTCATCACAGGGAATGTGCACCTGTACATGATACATCCTGCCCCTCCCCTCTTCCCCTCCCTACCCATATTCAAAAGCTTTTGGCTTTTTATCCTTCTAAATTTTTTTGTCCATTCTTTCCTTTCCTCCTCCCCTCATTTTTTAAAGTTTGAGCTAACTTTTTCCCCCTTACGTTTATTGGTACCTTATAGGTATACATTATGGTCACATTCATCTTTGGGGGATTTGAACCTGTACATGGTCTCTCCTCCTTCCTCTGTCTCCCTTCCCATGTGACCATTTCCCATTTCCCAACATCTATGATACATTTCAGTCCTTATTTCCCTTTTCAGTTTCTCACACCAGAGGAACAATGCAGTATTTAAACATAAGTGTCAGATTAATTTCACTGGAGACTATGTTCTCAAGGTCCATCCATTTAGCCAGAAATGTCTCTAGCTCATCTCACTGTATGGCAGAGTAGTAGTCCATTGTGTTTTTAAAATTTCTTATTCAACAGTGCTGCTGTAAATATAGGTGTGCATGTATCACTGTGGTATGATGCTTTTAATTCTTTCAGAATTCAAGAAGGGGAATAGCTGGTCAAGTGGGACCTCTAGTTTTTGGGAGGATGGCTTGTTTGGTTTTTTTACTTTTTTTTTTTTTCAAGACAGGGGCTTGCTTTGTAGTTCAGGCTGGCCCTGAGCTCACTAGTAGCCCAGGTAAGCCTCAAACTCAGCAATCCTCCTGCCTCTGCCTCCCGAGTGCTGGGATTACAAGTGTGAGCCACAATGCCCAGCCCTGTGGTGTGTGGTACTGATTGCTGGTGGGCGTGAGTCACCACACCCGGCATTGCTGTACGTGGTTACTGGGGATCGAACTCAGGACCTTGCGCCTGTCTGCTTGCTAGGCAGGTGCCAAAACCACTGAGCTAAATCTCTGGCCCTAGTTTCAGTTTTCTGAGGAATCTCCACACTGATCTCCATAGCGGTTGCACCAATCTACATTTCTACCAACAGTGGAGGGTTCCTTTTCCCCCACAGCCCCAGCAGCATTTGTTAGTGGCTGATTTCTTGATAGCAGCCATTCTTTCTGGAGATGGAATATCAGTGTTGCTTTTGTCTGCATCTCTTGAATGACTAGTGATGTTAAACATTTTCTCATAAATTTCTTTGCTGTTTCTTCTTCCTCTAACAGGTGTCTGGTTGCTGATTTTTGGATTGGGTCTTTACATTTGAGGGAGTCTGATTTTATATTTTTAGTTCTTTAGATATTCTATATAGTAGTCCTTTGTCTGAGGAACAGCTGGTAAAAATTTTTTCCACTTTGTGAGTTGTCTCTTCACTATGTTCGTGGTTTCTTTTGCTGTACCAAAGCTTTTTAATAAGATGAAATCCCAGTTGTTGATTCTCTGATATTTTCTGTGCAATCAAGGTTTTGTTCATGAAATCTTTATCTACACCAAATTCTTCAAGAGCTCTACAAGTCTACCTCCCAGCAGATTGTTTCTGTTTTAATATTTAGATCTTTAATCTATTTCAATTTTAGTGTAGTGCACATTCAAAGATACAGGTCTAGTTTTAATCTTCAGCCTGAGAAAGCCAGTTGCCCAAGGACCATTTATTACAGAGGCCATCTTTCCTTCAGTGGAAGATCCTGGAGATCCTGTTTCTACATCTTCTGATCAGCTCCACTGACCCTCAGATCTGGTTTTTTGTTTTTGTTTTTTGTCTTTTGTCACTACCATGCAGTTTCCATTAATTTGCTTAATGAAATGAAATTAGAATCGAAATTATCTGAGAACACACAATATGGTAGCACATAGTACATATATGTGCATCTCAGTGTACGCAGTTGTTTTATAGTATGTGAACATATATACACATTGTGTAGCACTATGGTTTTTTACAGTAGACTCCAGATAACTGGGGTTTTGTTTAAGTTTGGAAGTCATAGTCATAGAACCCTCACTGTTGCTTAAAAAAGAATGGCCACTGTGGCAACACTGTTTAGATGAAATAAATATAAAATAAGTATTCTTCTATGGAAAGTATTCCTCTCATGGGCAGTTAGTTATGATAAAATCATAATCATATCATGGAATGTGTTTTTGGTTTGTTTGTTTGAGACAAGGCCTTCCCATATAGTTCAGGCTGGCCTTGAATTCTATGTAGCCCAGGCTGGCCTCAAATTCAATAGTATCCTCCTGCCTCAGCCTCCGAAGTGCTGGTTACAGGTGTGTGCCAACATGCCTAGCTCAGAGCATGTAATTTACCACCCAGTTAGAATGAATGGATTAGAGCTATACGTTACACCTTGAGCAGATCTCAATAAATACCTCAAACAAAAAAAGAATTAAACTAGGAAGATGAGGCAAGAGGATCAAAAGTTTGAGCCCAGACCGTGCAACTTAGCAAGATATTTTTAAAAAAACAAACCTAAAATTAAATTTTTTTAAAGGGGCTGTAGATGTAACTTAGTACACAAGCCCTAGGTTCAGTCCTCAGTTCCAAAAAAAAAAAAGCAAATAATTCATTATAACACACATTGTGTTTTTTTGTATCATGTCAAATATAAAAGCAGGCAAATATTAAAGTCATGAGTATATGCAAGACCCTGGGTTCTGTTCCCAGCATCCCAACAAAGGAAAAGAACAAAACACTTAAAACCAAAATCAGTCAAGTGATCGGCTGACTCAGAGTGAAGTCTAAGTATATAATCTGTATCTCTCTATCTGCTCTCTGTGCGTCAGGACAGATCTATCAGTCCTGAAAGAGGAAAGAGCTATACCACAGGATGCAGATGTGCTTCGATCCTACCGATCCTGTGGGCAAACAGGGAAACGCCCATAGCATTGGTGATGTTTGTGGCTTAAGGGTGGCGGGTGAGTTAGGCTAGTCTCTACTTTTCTGAGTGAGTGAAATATTTAAAGATATATTTTAGGGCCGGAGCATTAGCTCAATGGTTCCGGCGCCTGCCTTGCAAGTGTAAGGACCTGAGTTCGATCCCCGGTTACCACACATAATGCTGGGCGTGGTGGCTCACGCCTGTAATCCCAGCACTTGGGAGGCAGAGACTGGAGGATTGCTGAGTTCGCAGCGGCTTGCCTGGGCACCATAGTGAGCTCAGGGCCAGCCTGAACTACAAAGCAAGACCCTGTCTCCAAAAAGCAAAAAAAAAAAAAAAAAAAAAAAAAAGATATATTTTAAAGTTATGTATTTTTTAAAACTTTTGTCCTGCTAAAAGCCCATTCTGAGCTGCACTGTGAGTTCAAGGCAAACTCAAAATACACAGAGATACTGTCTTAACAAAAAAATAAAACTCTGCTTGATGTGTAGTAAATTTTTTTAAATAGAGGAGAAAATTAGACGTAGGTTTAAAATTCTCTGCCACTGGGCCAGAGGGTTAGCTCAGTGGTTCCAGCGCCTGCCTCGCAAGCACAAGGTCCTGAGTTCGATCCCCGGTAACCACATACAATGCTGGACATGGAGACTCATGCCCACCAGCAATCAATACCACATACCACATAGCACAGTGCCAGGCGTGGTGGCTCATGCCTGTAATCCCAACACTCGGGAGGCAGAGACAGGAAGATTGCTGAGTTCGAGACTTGCCTGGAACTACATAGTAAGCTCAGAGCCAGCCTGAACTACAAAGCGAGACCCTGTAAAAAAAAAAAAATTATCTGCCACTTAGGCCAGGAGTGGTGGCGCACGCCTGTAATCCCCGCACTCAGAAGGCTGAGGCAGGAGGATCACCATGAATTCAAGGATTACATAGTGAGTTCAAGGCCAGCCTGAACTACATGGCAAAATCGTCTCAGAAAACCAAAACAACAACAAAAGCAGAAGTTAGAGCCAGGCCGGACAATCTAACGAGACCCTATCTCAAAACAAAAATACAAAATGGGGACGTGGATCAGAGCGAAGACCCTGGGTTCAATCCCCAGGACAACCTCCAAAAAGTGTGTTAAGTTCTCGCCTCGGGTAGGGCTGCTGTGAGGACTAACCGCAAGCAGCCGGTAGGCTGAGGGGCGGAGCGCCTGCTGGGCCCACGGCCGGCCCCAGCACCAAGGCGACAAGGACACCGCATGGGACAGGGGCCGGTGGGTTGCTTGCTGGAGCCTCTGGGGGGCGCGTGCGAGGCTGCGGGCTTCCCGCTCCCGGCTCGCTGCCCCAGTGACCCCAGCGCGCGTCGACCGCGAGTAACCCCGGTGGGGCGGGGCGCGCCCCCCCCCCCGCCCCGACTCTCGCCTGCTCGCTTTCAGCCAATGGGAGGACAGCGCCGCGCGCCGGACTCTCTCCCTTGGCGCCGCCCGCAGGCAGTTAGGACAGGCTGCCCTCCGCGTGCCCGCCCTGCCCAGTGGCAGCCGTCGCGGCCCCGGCCCGCCCGAGTCACCTCTGTCTCACACGCGCGCGGGCCCGCCCGCGCCCACCTTGCCGCGCCAGGCCCCGCCCCCCCGCCTTCCGGCCAATCGGCGGCCGAGCCCGGCGGCCGGGGCGGGCCCGCGGCCAATGCGCACGCCGTGGGCGGGCCCGCGGCCGGAATTGGGGGTGAAGCTCCGCGGCGTGCCCACGGTCGGGGCGCTGGGAGCCGGGGGTCCCTGGGGCCGCCCGCAGTTAAGATGGCGTCCACGGCGGACGGGGACGTGGGGACGGCGGCGGGGCCGGCCTGGGCGCCGCGGCCCGGGCCGGAGGAGCTGAGCTTAAGCAAGTTGGCGGTGTCCCTGGGCGCGTCGGAGCAGGCGCTGCGGCTCATCATTTCCATCTTCATGGGTGAGGACCCTCCTGCCGCGTCCGCCCCTCGGTCCGCGTCCCCAGGGTGAGGAGCTGGGAGTGGGGTCCTGACCCCTTCCGGAGCCGCTGGCAGGGCTGGGTGGGACGCGGGCGTGAGCCGGAGATCACGACGGCAGTCCCGCCGGGTCCGGCGCGGTGCAGTCCGCGCGGAGTCGCCCTCGTCGCCGTGCCCTCGGTCCCCTCGGGGTGCCCGCCCTCCTCCCGTGCCCGCTCCACGGCGTCCCCGTGACCTGCCCGTCGCTCCGAGTTGCGCTCCGGCTGGCCATGTGTACAGCTGTCTTTTACCGCCGGCCGACACATGCGCACTGTCATCCGTGGGCGCAGGCCCCCGAACTTAGGGGTTTCACCCCGTGGGGCCTTCTTGGCCCCATAGCCAGTATCCCGAGTATGTTTGTGCACTGCCAGCTCATGTTACACATTTCATCACCCTCTCTCCCGTTTTAATATTTCTTTCTTATACCATATTGCTTTTTTTTTTTAATCCTCACCCGCCCCTGTCATTGACCCTGGAATATCATTTCAGTCTCTACTTGGGAAACAGAGCTAACAACCCCCTTTAAAACTCTACGTGCTGTCCCAAGCGTTTATTACCCGTATGGTTCAAAGGATGTGATGTGTCCGATTTTGTGTCGCAACAGGGCATATTATAACTGGTTTATGGGCTTTTTTAAAAACTACATCTGTACTTCATGGTTTTTAATGTGGGCTTTGAAGGCAGAAGAATGAGACCAGCCTAGCTGCTGCTCACAAGTAGCGGGGATCCCGAGGACTCTCTTGTCTGTTAAACGAGAACAGTGATCGCTTCAGTGACCTATGGGAATTGAAGGGTTAAAATCACAGATGATACATAGGTCATTTAAGTGGGTGGATGTTTTTAGGAAGGTGCAGAACTTTAGAAGAGTGAGGCTGGAAAGATTTAAGCAATAGCTGAGGGCAGGATAAGAAAAGAGGAATGAAGCAAGAGCAGAGAGCCCAACCATAAAAAGTTTGAGATAAGGTTGAGCAGGTGTGGCAGGTTTAAAAGCCAGAAGGAAGCTTGGAGTTTATACAGTAGTCAGCTGAGAGGTTAGACACACAATAGCCCCGACACATAATAGGGGTGAAGGAAGGGTCTAACACAATCTAGATATGGAAGAGGCACTAATTCATATTTAAACAGCCTTGGATAACATCATTGTCATTTGCCTATTCCATATCAAATCAAGATGATCTTCTTTTCCAGGTAAAGGTCACCTTTCCCTCCCTTGAAGAATTTGTAAGGTTTTAGATGAAGGGATCTTCAGGTGCACAATTGGCTAAATATCTCCAGGCCTAAACCAAATTTATAAGCACCCTATCTAGGTAGGCTTCTTTGTACCACACCAACTTTGAAGTCCTTCCCTTTGAACCTTGCTCTGACCCAGTTATTTATTGAAGCTGGGGCAGCAGGAAAGCGTGTTTACATTCATTAGTCAGGAAGCCCACTGTTGTTTTCTGAACCATAACACAAGGGGCAAGCTGTTAAACAAGCTAGGGCTGGGGTTAGGACTTGGCATCTGTCTTTTGTGTACCAGTATAGTCAGGTATCACCTGTGCATTCCTGAGTACGACAGTGGGCCATGCAGCTGACTGGGAAGGTTTTGTTTTCTCTGTCCTTACCTTTCTGTTACCACCAATCTTCAAAGTAATAAACACTTACTGTAATGCATCCCCTACACACCGTCTGCCCATCGCCATTCTGCCTTTCCCTTAATTCCTCTATCTCAGGTGTACCATTGCCTTCCATAACTCATAGTATTCTCATTTTATTTATTTGGGGGTGCTTTTTCTGAGACAAGCATATGCCACCATGCCTGCCTTCACTTTCTAGTGATGGGAGATCTGTTTGGGTTAAAAGCATCTCGGGAAAGAGATGTATCATTCATATTGCAAAGTGTAAGTAACTTTCAGTCAGGTAGTCTCATCAGTATTTTAACATTTTGCTTTGTCTGCTGGAGTTCTTTGAGCTGATCCTGAGGATGTGACACAGCATTAAAATATTCAACCCATTCTGACCAGGACCTTTGGTAAGATATTCACTTTTCTTAACAACACTTTGAAACATCCCAGGACACAATATTTGCCTTATTTTTAATATTACTTATGACCCAGTAAATTTATTTAATTACCTATGCTTTTTTGTGTTCTGAGACGGGGTCTGTGTAGTCCGGGGTGGCCTTGAACTCCCTATATAGCCTAGACTGACCTCAAATTTAAAGCAGTCTTCTTGCCTCAGCTTCCCTAGTTCCAGAAAGACAGGCATGTGCCACCATGCCTAGCTGTATTTCATGACCTTGTCATTGCTGAGTTACAAACAGAAGTTTAAAAATTTTTGCCTCACCTATAATCCCAGCACCCCCGGAGGCAGAAGCAGAAGGATCACCAAGAACTTGAGGCCAGCCTTAACTACAAAGCAAGACTGTCTAACAACAACAACAGAAACCTTCCTGAGTTAGAGGTTTTGGGGGGATATTGGTGGGATGGAACCCAGGGCTCATACCTGCTAAGCATGGATTATACCGATGAGTTTCCCTCCCAGACCCCCAGTGATCTTTAATACTTCAGGGAAAGAGTGAGCTCCAGTGGGCCTCTGTATTAGAGCAGTTTAAACAGCCAGGTTGTCTGACAAAAGGGTCTGTGTATTAGCCTGGGAGAAGGCTCAACCTGGGCCACAGGCTCTTTTATATAATTAATAACATTGTTTCCAATCCATTCACTCAAATGTATCTACTCTGCATGGAGCCAGATTCTTGGCCCTGCTAGGGCAGTGGGCTCAGTAAACTCAGCTGCAGGGGCCAAGTAGATCTACGACTCCGAGGAAAGGCAGAAACTAAATGCTGTGCAAGGGCTTGAAGCGTGTTGAGACAGGATGGCTGGTGAATATTGGACCTCAGAAGTTGATTGGGTTCCCTGTCCTGAGGTGAGGAGACTGAGCAGCAGGAGCAGAGGTGAGGCTCGGGGCGACACCTGGTAGGGCAGCAGGGAGACTCAAGTAGGGAAGGCAGAGAAGGCGGCTGAACTTAGGTCCAGCTGCTTGGAGAGCAGGGTTGGGGGTTCTCAGCCCGCAGATGAAGGCGAGCTTTGGAGGAGTTGCTGCTGTTTTGGTTTGTTTCACAGAGCTGGGAATGGAGCCGAGGGCCTCGAGCTGTCCCCCAGCCCCGGGAGTATGTGAATTGGGGAAGCAGGACACAGGGTTTGAAGTCAGCAGAGACAAGGCAGAGACCAGTGAGAAGGAATGCTGATCCCGGGGGGAAGTCAGGATGATAGGAGGTGACTCGGGAATGCAGACCCAAGATGGAAGGAGGTTCTATGAGCACCTTGACTACACAGCTGCTCAGGAGAAGACCCAGAAGCAGCCTCCCTGTCACTCCCTACATCCCAGTCACTATCAGTGGGCCTCCCAGCATGTCTCAGATGCATCTTCCTTTCCTGTCCCCACAGCCACCTGCCATCTGTCATGACCAACTCGAGCAGCCTTCTGACTGCTCTGTAGTTGTCTTCTGCCCAAAGCAGCCAGTCCTGTGCCTCTGCCCAGCCCTGCAGGGCCTTTGTGCTGGCTTTCTCCAGCTTGCCTGGAGCTCGGCCTTCAGCCTCGTGCCTCTGTCAGGCCTCAGAATGACCTGGCCTCTCCCACCAGTGTCCTTCCTCCTGTAGGGGCTCAGGCATGTGGTTTTTCCTGGATCGGGGGGTGCTTGAGTCTCCTCCAGAGGACTCTAGGTTCTTTCTGTCCTGAATAAGAATTGATTGAGTTGGAGATTTAGCTCAGTGGTTCTGGTACCTACCTAGCAAGTGCAGTGTCCCTGGTTCGATCCCCGACAACCACATACAATACCAGGCATGCACTCGGGAGGCAGAGGCAGGAGGATTGCTGAGTTCAGTGTTTGCCTGAATTACATAGTGAGCTCAGCGCCAGCCTGAACTACAAAGGGAGACCCTGTCTCAAAATAAAACAATACCAGGCATGGTGACTTATCCTCACTAGCAATCAGCACCACATACCGCAATGCCAGGCGTGGTGGCACATGCCTATCATCCCAGCACTCAGGAGGCAGAGGCAGGAAGATTGCTGAGTTCGAGGCTTGCCTGGGCTACATAGTGAACTCAGGACCAGCCTGAACTACAAAGTAAGACCCTGTCTCAAAAATTTAAAGAAAAAGAATATTGGTCAAGATAAGCGCAAACTGTAGACCTCTTAAAGGTGAGAAAGGAAATGAGCTCAGGCCAACTGAAAGTAGGAACCGGTCTGCTCTGCAGGGTGACAGTGGTCCACCCTTAGACAAGGCACACAGGGTCCTAGTCAGGTTTTTGTATCCCCATTCTGGGATGATGTCAGCTCCAGGCCGTCCAATCAGAAACTGATTCTAGCTCTCTAGCACTCTGATTGGCTCCACTTGCAAAGGTTTTGGGAGCTGTTCGGCTGGCTCAGCTGGTTTACCCTACCTAATCTCCTGCCTCATTCCTTCTGTGACCCCTCTTGCAGGGCTCTTACTGCAATTGCAGCCCATTCCCACACTGCAATTTCCTTCCAAGACAGTTACAACTTACAGTTAATTATGTATTTGCAGTTCAGGGTAGACATCACGTCTGTTTGTTCACCATGTCATATCCAATTGAACAGTTACAGAAACTCAAAAATATTAAAAAATAAGAAAAGGACCAGGGATTTGGCACTGTGCAGCAGCACTGTACCACCTGGCAAGCTCAAGGTCCTGAGTTCACATTCCTGATACTAGGGGGAAAAACACTTTTTTTTTCCAAAATACTTGTTGGGGCAACCCACTTTTGAGTCCCTTTTCTGTGTCTTTTACACAGAAGCTCTCTCAGTAAGCTTACCTACTCTAAAATATATATATTTGTTATTGAATAATCTGTAGATATAGGACTTGGAATAAAGAAATAGTAAGGAAACAAGTGATTCCCCCTTTTGCCTAGGTAGCCACACAGAGATCTCAGGAGGAGTTAGGTCTTGTTGAGTGCCAGGTAAGCTCTGGTTTGAGATTTGCTTTCAGTTGCAAAGGCATTTCCAAGTATGTGGGGAGTTGAGCAGTCTAGTTGAACTCAGGAAAGAAGTTGGGTGGACCAAGATGCACTTTTTAGGGTACCAGGCATGGTAGTGCACATCTGTAATCTCAGTACTCAGGAGGCTGAGGCAGAAGGATCACAGCAAGTTTTGAGTTCACCTTGGACTACATGGTGACTTGAAGGCCAGTCTGAACTACAGAGCAAGACTATATCTAATTTTACACGCGCACACACACACACAGAGTCTTAGGAGTTAGTACTGGTTTCCTAACTCTATCAGGGAGGGTGCTAAATGTCATGGAAATGTTTACAGGAAGAAGAGAATCTAATCCATGTGTATATGTGGCCCCAAAGCAAGCACCAGAATCTACTTTGATTATGTTAATGTTGCTACCTTTTTGTTTTGTTTTGTTTTTTGACACAGCTTTCACTAGGCCATTCAGGGTAGCCTTCAACTCACTCACTGTACAGCCTAGGCTGGCCTTGAACTTACAGCAATCATCTTGCCTCAGCCTCCAGAGTGCTACAGGACTATAGGTGTGCACTACTGAATCAGGCTCTGCTGCCCCTTATTGAGCGGGCGTTTTTGTTCACTAAGGATTTGCTTAAACATTTTCCTGAACTAATGCTCCACAGGCAATTCCCTGCCCAAACCTGCCAGTTACTAATAAGATAATTACAGTGTTTATTATCTCTCTTATACAGAAGGAAATTAGGTGTTACAGAGGTTAAGTACCCCGCCTGGAGTCACACTCAGTTCTCCCAGGCCTCAGCCCTGGAGGTGGGAACTGCATGTATGGAGTGAAAGATAAACACCCGATAACCCTTCCCCTCTTTGCTCTTCTGGTTGAACCAAGATGTAATCAGCCAGAGGAAGCCTCTTCCTCCACTGCCAGAGCTGCCAAGCAGAGCAGATGGCCCCACTGCTGAGTGCTTGCCCTGGTCTGGGCCGGGCCCAAGGTTCAGAATTAGCTTCCCTGATGTCAGCCACCTTGGAAATCCAAGGAGAGCCTGCAGTTCGGTTCCCTTAGACCAGCCTTAGCCTGACTTTTCAGGAAAAATCTATCGTTTCCTTCAGAAAACTTTCTTCAGTTAACACTGAAATCACAAACAAACCAAAGCCAACCTACCTAGAAGTTAAACAGCGCTTAAATGAACAAGTGGGACTTCTGACTGAGATATACAGCAGGACCCAAAGGCTTCAGCTACAAAATAGGGGGATTGTCCTGGGTGGTGTTTGATTGTCCTGAGTGGTGGTTGAGGTCTCAGCATTCCAATTCATGCCCCCAAATTTCATTATCTGAAGTTTCTTGTTTGTAAATTTCTTTTAAATGTATCTTTCCAACTACTTTTTCTGTATCCTGAGATCTTGCATTAAAAAAAAAAACACTTCATAGTTTGGGTTTTTTGCAGAAGCACAGGTGAATTAGGGAGACTGTTTGCCGGGCCAGCAGCCTTCCAGCAGTAGGACTTCCTTTTTCAGGGCAAATACCGGACCTTGGGTATGGAAAGATGCTAGTGTGGGAGAGATGGGATGGGGAGCTGTCCAGCTGCAAAGAATGATGAGCATGTGGGATTCAGGGAGCAGGGGATAATCCGAGGGGCAGCAGTAATCCACTGGCTGGAGCACAACAGTCCTGAAAGGGTTGCAGAGAAAAGTCTGCCTGTGGGCAGATGTGTGCTTGCTGGGCCCCAAGGCTGACATAGTAACAAGCAGCAAATTATAATCTGAATGCAAATTATACACGAATTTTCAAAATCATGCTGTCATTGAAGAAATTTCCTACCGTATTTCAAGGGTGCACCTGGCTCGTTGAGTTGCTCCGGGACTAACTGAGGTAGGAGGTGGAAACTTGCCCATATTCCAGAACTGACCCAGGCCCAAGGCCCCCTTTACACGCACTCTGGTTATGCTTGGTACTAAGAGTCCAGGGTGGCAAGTGGGTATATTCCATTTGTTGTTGTCTATTTATCTCTTTGTTTGCTTTGGTACTGCACAATAAACCCAGGGCTTTCACATCGAGTACCTACCTCTCCCTTTCATTTTCAAACAGGATCTAAATAAATTGTCTTGGTGGGGCTTGAATTTAGAATCTTCCTGTCTCATCCTCCCAGAATGCTGAGATTATAGCATATACCACCACACCTGGCTCCAGTTAGATCTGAGAACTGTTTGAAATGTCACTGTGCTATGGTTTCTGGAACAAAACTCTTAGATTCGTTATGGCTTAGTTTTCCCCATTAGTCGACACCTTGTTACTAAGATCTTGTTTCTCAATCTTTTTGTTGGATGTGGTCGGGATCTTTACAGCTTTAACATCTTTCCGTGCACCACCTGCCTCATCTTCAGATGAGGTCAGATGCTGAGCTCTTGGAAAGGAGTGGACCATTAAGTACTTGCTCCATCTTTCCTTTTTCTTTGCATCAGCCTTGAGCAACATGAGCTTTCCTACCTGGGTGTGGTGGCGCCTGCCCTGCCAATAAAACCCAACCCTCCAGGCTGAGGTTGAAGTCACTGAATCCAAGCCCAGCCTGGCAGCCTAGTCGTTTAGGGAAAGCCTACGTCAAATTTGAGAAAAAGGGCTGGGGATGTGGGATGTGTAGACTCATGTGAAGGCCTTGGGTCCCATCCCCAGTGCATTAAACAAAAAAAATTGAACTTACATATTTTTTTAACTTACATTTCATAATTCAGTTAATTGTGAGTTGGCACTTTAAGAAAAACTAGGTGTCCTAGTTGCAGTTGCCAGGGAAAGCAGTTCCAGGCTCAGAGACTTCTCATGTGAGCTCAGCTCCAGGTTAACGGTGTGCACAGTGGCGTGGAAGTTCCCGGCGCTGCTGAGGTCAAGCACTGATTTAGGACCTGCTTGGGGTTCCATTGCTCACAGTGAGAGCTTACTACACACCATCAGTGGTTACCTGCAAGTTGTGCATCCTAAAGGCTGTCATATGTGTCCTTATTCCTGTTTTCAAAAGGGGATATGGAAAGCAAGACACTAGGAAAAAGGAAAGTAATTTCTGGGTTAGAATTTGCTTTGGGTGTGAAATGTACGGAGTTTCCCATCCGAGTTCCAACAGTCACTCGGTAGCTGTGAAGATGAGCAAGACAGATGAAGCTCTGGACACCTGAGTGGAGGGTCTGGGTGGGACATGTGTGCAGGGCTCAGCACCAGAGGCTTCAGACCGGGAGGCGCGTGAGCTGTCCATCCAGTGAGGGCTCATCAGAGTGGGTGGAGGACCCAGATTCTCTTTCAGGCTCACAAGAAGTCTTCAAGTGGACTATTTAAATGCCTTACTCTACACGCTAAGCTTAAATTAAGAATAAAAAGCTTTAGGGCCAGGACATAGCTCAGCAAACACAGCACCAGCCTGGAAAGCAAGAAGCCCTGAGTTCAATTCCCAGTACAAAAAAAAAAAACAGAAGAAGAAAAAGCCTTTGTCAATTAAAGCTGTTTTTTCAGTGTGAAGTATCCATGTTGCTATGGCATTTTCTTAAGAAAGCTATGGATGACCGTGTGTGCTACACAGAAGTGCGTGGTGTGAGGTAGTAATTTGCAGGCTGTATTTGCAGTTAAAAATAGAGGGTTTACATGCCATGTATTGCATGTACATCTAAGGACCTTAAATCCTAGAATGTTAGGTTCTGATCTGTGGGTCTGTCATGGTGAGAAGTGACATCGGTGGTGTGTGGTAATGGTTCAGAGCCCCAGAGGTTCTGGACTCATGACTGTAGACACCACGCTGAATTGCTGTCTGTAAATAAAAATCTACTGTTCAAAAGCAGCAAGCAAAGCCAGCTGGGCCAGTGCCCTTGAAGGTTCCTCTGGTGCGTACTTTAGACCAAAGTGGCCAAGACTGATGAGCTTAGTGCTCAGACACACTGGGCCCTGGCTGAAAACACCGCACCATAGGACTCACTCAGGAACCTCATGGTCCAGCTAAAGCAGGACCCAGGCCCACTTTTTAGTTCTTCATTTGTCATTAGCTGAAGGAATAGGAAATGCAGGCAGGTGTGGGAGCACCTCAGGGGCACATTTGTTTGTGTGTGTGTGAGTTCTGACCAGGCCTGCCCCACTCCACAAGCTCTACCGCTTAGCTGCTATTCAGCTCCTGTGCATGACACAGCCCGCCTCCCAAGTATGCCCGTGCGACTGGTTCTCGCCATACAAGCCCACTGTGCCCAGCGGCAGGCCCAGATCTCTTCAGGTCTGGTCTCCTGGGAGTGTTGGTTTGGTTTGGTTTTGGTGCTGGAGTAGAACATGAGGCCCGGCACGCGTTCAGCATGTGCTGTGCCACAGAGCCAAACCCCAGCACTGGTTTTTTTTCCTGAGACAAGGTCTTGCGGTGTAATTCAGACAGTCCTTGAACTCACTGTGTAGCCCAGGCTGGCCTAGAACTTACAGTGGTCCTGCCTCAGCCTCCCTAGTACTGGGGTTACAAGCATGCGCCACCATACCTGGCAGCCCTGCCCTCTTGGTTGATGTCAAAATTATATGGATATAGATTTCATTTGATTCTTAAATACATTTTTTTTTGTATTTTCAAAAGTTCTGTCCAAATCAAGGAACACCGAGATGCTGATGTCTGACTGGAGTGGTCAGGACTCGGTGGCCTGGATCACAGTGCAGTGTCTCCTAATGACCGTCACTTGCCAACCCTGGCTGTGAGGAGCCCTGTGGAGGGAGCTTCCCACAGGAGTATGCCTTTGACCCCTGAGCACAACGAGCCGGGGCTGGGCCGAGTCCAGACTCATCTTTTGGCCTCTTTTCTTCACCGTGGCTTCTGAGTCCCGTCTCTTGCACCCACATCCCAGCTGGTTCTCCCTGGGCCTGGTGCAGCCAGTTGACCAGGATCCGCCCCTGCTGACTCCCAGCCAGGTCTCTCTGGATCTGCTGTTGGGAAAGTACCTGTTACCTGAAGACCCTGGGGAAGCCCCATCCCCTGGATTTCCAGAGGGACCCACAGAGTTTCAGGTGTAGCCTAATGTGGTGGTGGATTATTTTTCAGAAGACTCCACAACCTGTGGGACCTGAAAAGCATACACATTCTGGGGACTTTGTTTAAGAAAAAGAGGACTGAGGTAGCTCAGCAGGGCTCTGGGTTCAGTCCCCAGCGCTGGAAGCCATAATACAGAAATGTCTTCCATAAGTTTTACAAGAAGACCTGACTCATGGATATGTGGGCTCAGAGGGGAGAAGGGGCAGCCGTTGTAGCTGCGTGGTGACGTGCTCCTTCACTGCCGCCCTCCCTCTGTGGAGGTCCCCTGGCTGCTCCGCCTGAGTCCAGTGAGGAGCCCTCTTGCCCGCGTCCGCCCCTGAGCAATTATATGAGTAGGTCTTAAGTTGGAAGGAAGTGCAGCGGTCCCCTTACCCACAGGGATTACAGCCCAAGCCGCTGGGGGCGCTCCTGGACCACCAAGCTGTACATGTGGCTTTTCTTCCACGTTGCCTAGGATAATATTAATGAAGTTCAAATGTGGTCGCTGCCAACACCTCGCTGGACCTATAACCTTTTAACTTGAAGTGCACTCTCTGCAGCTTGTCTCTCCTGCAGCCAACCACCAGCACCACCCTCCTGCACTTCCAAAGTCTCCCTCCACCCATACCCCAGGGTCTTCACCCTGAACCCAGGACCTTTGCACTGGGCCACGTTCCCCAGCCCTTTTGTACTTTGTATTTTGCAACAAGGTCTTGCCAAGTTACTAGGCTGAGTTTCAACTTGTAACCTTCCTGCCTCAGCCTCCCAGAATATTAGGGTTACAGGTGTGTGCCACCATGCCCAGCTTGGGTCCATTTTTAAGTAAAATTAAGGGTACTTGAGCACAAGTACTGTGATAGTGACTGTTAGGTCTGACTGCCACAGTCTGCCTGATAACTGAGTGCTTATCGGAGTGACTAATGGGGTATAGGGCACATTAGATAAAGGGCAGCTTCTATCCTGGGCTGGGCCTTGCAGACACCATGAACCTCCACACCTTACTCAGAATGGTGACAGTTTAAAACTACACATTTTGTACTTCTCGAATTTTCCACTCAGTACTCATGTGGGGTTCTTGACCCAGGTAAATGAAACCTAGGATTGCAGACTTTAGGCAGGGAGACTTCTGTGTATGTGATGGTTTTGCATTTATCTTCTGTTTTCATCTGCACGACAGCCCTTCCAGACACTTCCCCTGTCCCACAGAGAAAGGCACAGAGGTCCTAAGAAGGGCAGTAATTTGCCCAGGTGCAGAGCCAAACTCAACTGGCTCAGGTGGGGTCCAGAGCCCAGATAATCTGGCCGGAAGTTGCAACCATGTGGTCCACTAACTTACCCAGAAATCCCCTGGGTAGAGGGACTGGGGTGTCCTCGATATCTTCGCTAGTCGGGACAGGTAGGTGTCACGAGGCATCTCGAAGTCAGTGCGGACATCTGCTGACCCTGTTCTAGAGGGGTCTCCACTCTTGGCTGGGCGTGGCTCAGGGGTAGGCGCTCACTCGCTCAGCACGCTGGGCCCTGAGTCCAGTCCTGCGCAGCAGTACAGTTAACATTCCTTCAGGATATACATCTGCATAGCCTGTGAACATTCCCGCAAACTGTAATGGTCCTGAAAAGAGACGCACTGTGATGCAGATGTCTGAGCAGATGCTGGAGCTGGTGATGCAGCCCTACCGTCTGATCAGCCTGGCCCATCCAGAGGCCGGTGAGCTACAAGCCTGATTCCTGGGGTCGCATCTCCACCTGTCAGCCAACACAAGTGCGGAATCATCCCAGACACAAAACGGGAGAAGCCTCGCTCTTGAGTTCACGCACTTGGCGTGATCAGAGGTGTGGGAGGAACTTCTGTGTGGGGCTTCTGAGCAGAGCAGGGTGTTTGGGTTGAGCGACTAAAAATATTTGCGACCATTCCTAATGGTGCCTTTTGTTTTTCACAAGTGACAGCCATCCACTATTTTATCTCTACCATGTTCCCTCTGAGGCTGAGGCAGGAGGATCAAGAGTGCAAGCCCAGCCTGGGAAATTTAGCATTTTAGCAAGACCCTGATTCAAAATTAATAACAGTAATAATGATAATTTTAAAAAGAACTGGAGAGCCGGAGGGTTAGCTCAGTGGTTCTGGCGCCTGCCTCGCAAAGCGCAAGGTCCTGAGTTCGATCCCCAGGTACCGCATATAATGCTGGGCGTAGAGACATGCCCAACAATCAACACTACATACCACAATGCCGGACGTGGTGGCTCACGCCTGTAATCCCAGCACTTGGGAGGCAGAGACAGGAGGATTGCTGAGTTCGCGGTGGCTTGCCTGGGCACCATAGTGAGCTCAGGGCCAGCCTGAACTACAAAGTGAGACCTTGTCTCAAAAGCAAAAAAAAAAAAAAAAAAGAACTGGAAATGTGGCTTAGTGTGAAGGCTCCAAGACCACTCTCCTGTATCACCAAAAAGAGTTTAAGCTTGAAAAAAAGTAGACGAGTAAAATGTTCCCTCTAAAGATGACAGGAAACTAGAAAGGAGCAAGGAAAAGGTGAATTAAAAGTGAAACTAATAATCAAATATGTTGTTCTGTGCGAGTGTCAGTCACCAAAGCCGGTCTCCTTATCCAGTGTTTCCAGTTGGTGCCAGTTTAAAGTGTCCCCACGTAGTGCGCAGCACTTGCCTGCCATGCTCAGCATCACAAAACGCTCTGTTCGCATTCAGCCCAGACAGCTCTGGTTACTTGTCCTGGTTTTGCTGAAACCCACATCACCATTTGTCCAAGGCTCGAGACCCCCAGCTGGGCAGGACTTTCAGAGACACACAGTACAGGGAAGGGTGTGGTTCTCCAAGAATTAGATGACCAAGTACAGGAGAGAGTGCCTGAAGTTAGCTTTAAAGTGAAGCATTTTTGTGTTGTTCTGCTGGGAGGTGAGAAGTGTCTTACCTCATGTACCGGGCTCAAGCCATCCTCCTGCCTCAGCCTCCCACCTCAGGCTCTCAAGTAGCTGAGACTACAGGCATACCCCACTGTACCCAGTGTAAAAGGAAATGTTTAAATGCTTTCAGATAGGAAGATGAGCAAGCATTAAAATTGACATGTGTCTGTGAACAAGCCCAAGAACACAGATTGTTATCTAGAAACCAGACAGTCACACAGCTGGTTATTAGAGTTCCACTCCCAGGTCCCCATGTGCCAGGCCTGTGGCCAGAGCTCCAGAATGAAAATGAGATGACACAGGGCTGGGCTCAGCCTGCTCCATTAGACTGGGTGCGCCAGCTTGCCCCTTTGGGCCTGAGTTCCTTATCTGCGAAGTCAGTAATCACTAAGATCTCTTCAGTTCTCAGAATCTGTGTGTCCTTGAGTAACTCGAGCCTGTGACCCAGCCAGAGACAGACATGTCAGGTGCAGAAGCAGGGTTGGCACCCTGCTCTTCCTAGCAGCACAGTTTAACCTGGTAAGCCTGAAGGGCCCATCCCAAACAAGTTCCAAAGGTGAGCAGCCATCAGTAAGGAAGTGCTGGGCACAGCGCCTGGCATTTAAGTGAACCTCTGTCCTTGGACTGGCTCCTTTTTCTGCCAGTTCACTAGCACAGGAATCTGGTGAAAGAACAGAAAGAAGAGAGAGACAGATCCTCAATGTAGCAATAATTTTGATTTGGTTTGGCAACAGAGTGTAATTTTGCAGCTCAAACAGGCTTTGAATCCATGATATAACCCAGGCTGGCCTCAGACTCAAGGCAGTCCTCCTGCCTCAGCCTCCAGAGTGCTGAGATTATAGGCAATCAGTGTTAAATTACCATATGAAGGCATTTGACCAAAGCAGACTACAGCTAAACATGATGGTACATGCCTGTGATGCCACCACTCTTAGGAGGCTGAAGCAGGAGAATCACCGTGAGTTCCAGGCCAGCCTGAACTACAATATTGAGACCCAGGCTCAACACACATGCACACATACATGCAAGTCAGCCATATTTGAAAGTAGTCCTTCTTTAAATTTCTGGTTATTTATTAATGTTCTGGGAAACAAACCCAGGACCTTGTACACTAGGCAAATGCTCTGCCCCTGCACTGGATCCCAGCCCACCAGTCTTGTTTCCTGGTCTGTGGCATTGGATTTGAAAAGCAGTTAACCCAGGCCATTGCATATGCCTATAATCTCCACAGTCCAGGAGGCCAAGGCGGAAAGAGGTAAATTCAGGCCCAGCCTGGGCGACTTAGTGAGTGGGCGAGACCCTGTCCTAGAATAAAAATGCAGCTCACTGCAAGGGGCCTAGGTTCAGTCTCCAAAACAGAGTGGTTACCTATACCACCTAGATGGACCCTGCTTGTGGGCATCCAGAATGGTCCAAAACAAACAGCTCACTCCTTGTGGCACTGTGCCAAGGTCGAGAGAAATTTTGGTTTTTGAGATGAGCTTCAGTCAACTCGCCTTTTTTGAGACAGAGTCTGGCTTTGAACTCACAACTGGCCTCAGACTTGTGGCAGTTGAACCTTCTACCACAGCCTCCCAAGTGCTGGGATCCCAGTTGCACTCCCTTCCCCAGGATGAGCTGGCTCTAGCTTGAGCCCATAGAGATTTAGCTCAGTGGTTCTGGTGCCTGTCCCTCCACTCACAAGCAGGACCTAGCCGGTGTTCTTTCTGCCAGTTATCCCTGGCTGCCTTTGGCTTCAACCTCAGGGAGGACCCTTTCCTCAGATAATCAGGGGCTTTTGTGTGCCCCAAAGGTCTCCTGTCCTGTCCACTAACCACCAAGTCAGGCAGGCACCTGCATGGCCTAGCCGCCCATGGACTCCTTCCCAGGGCTGCCCCCTGGCCCATGCCCACTGAAGCCCTGCTGGGCCAGTTCCCTGTGCCTGTATGTGGACGCTCAGGGACATTTGCTTTTCCTTAGTCTCCTTAGCATTTGATGTTGCTAGACATTTTTCCCACCTTAGATCTTCCTTTCTCTCAGGCTTTCCATCAGTCTTTTTGCTTCTGCTTCCATGACTACAAGACTGAGTCCCAAGTCTCCTGCTGCCATACAGCTGTCGCTGCCACCAGAGCCAGAGCCAGCCAATCTGAGTGCCAAGGGGGCACCACGGTGTCAGGCGACTCGGCCTGAGAGGGAGGCCCCCAGTTTGGCACAGTGTGCCCAGTGCATGAGGAAGCCACCTCTGGGCTTTGCAGCCTCCCTGTGTGCTTTTCTAAAACTGCGGGGCATTGTGTCTGGAGGCCCTCTCTTACCAGTCCCCTTATAATCCCCTCTCAGCAAGCATGGGACAGGCAGGGGATACATTTCACAAGACAGCACAGGGTTAAAGCAAGGGGACCAGCACCTTATCTAATTGGGTGACAAATCCTGGGAACCTCTGGCCTCCTCTGTCTTTTTACTGGGGATCGAACTCAGAACCTTGCACTTACTAGGCAGATGCCAGAATCACTGAGCTAAATCACTGGCCATGTGTATCAATTTTAAAAGTAGAGTTGAAAAACCGAGGTGATACATGTCTATAACCTCACAGGCTGAGACAGGGTCACAAGTGTAAGCCAAGCTGGGGCACCTGTAGATTGAACAATTTAGCAAGACCATGTCTGAAAATAGATTTTTTTTTTTTTTTTGAGACAGCAGGGTCTCACTTTGTAGTTCAGGCCCTGAGCTCATTATGTAGCCCAGGCAAGCCTCGAACTTAGCAGTTCTCCTGCCTCTGCCTCCTGAGTGCTGGGATTATAGGCATGAGCCACCACTCCCAGCATTGTGGTTTATGGTCCTGATTGCTGATGGGCGTGAGTCACCATGCCATCATTGTTGTATGTGGTTTCCAGGGATCAAACCTGGGACCTTGCACTCGCTAAGGAGGCACCAGAACCACTGGGCTAAATGTCCAGCCCTGAAAATA